>JAJQKJ010001405.1:72500-82500 GCA_029574335.1 Rana kukunoris | reverse complement strand
TCTGCCTGTCTGTCTGTGTGTCTGTCTGTCTGTCTGCCTGTCTGTCTGCCTGTCTGTCTGTCTGTCTGTGTGTCTATCTGTCTGTCTGTCTGCCTGTCTGTGTGCCTGTCTGTCTGTCTGTCTGTGTGTGTGTCTGTCTGTCTGTTCGTCTGCCTGTCTGTTTGTCTGCCTGTCTGTCTGTGTGTCTGTCTGTCTGTCTGTGTGTCTGTCTGCCTGGAAGTCTGTGTGTCTGTCTGTGTGTGTGTGTGTGTCTGTCTGTCTGTTCGTCTGCGGCCGTGTACACACGGCAGAGAACCTCGACGGGCAGAACACATCGTTCCGCCCGTCGAGGTTCCCTGCCGGCCGTCGAAATCGGCGACTCGCCCATCGGGAATGGCAACCAGCCATTCTTCCAGGCGGGCCGTCGAGCAAATAGAGAGCGTGCTCTCTATTTCTGCTCGACGGGCTTCCCGACGGGAAGCTCGCCGAGAGCGTACACACGGCCGAGGTCCTCGCTGGAATGCAGCTTCCAGCGAGGTTCTCGCTGGTTTCCAGCGAGAACCTCAGTCGTGTGTACGCCGCCTGCCTGTCTGTCTGTCTGTCTGTGTGTCTGTCTGTCTGTCTGTTCGTCTGTCTGTCTGCCTGTCTGTCTGCCTGTCTGTCTGTGTGTCTGTCTGTCTGTCTGTTCGTCTGTCTGTCTGCCTGTCTGTCTGTGTGTCTGTCTGTCTGTCTGTCTGTTAGTCTGCCTGTCTGTCTGTGTGTCTGTCTGTCTGTCTGTCTGTGTGTCTGTCTGTGTGTCTGTCTGCTGTCTGTGTGCTGTCTGTGTGTCTGTGTGTCTGTCTGTGTGTCTGTCTGTCTGTCTGTCTGTCTGCCTGTCTGTCTGTCTGTGTGTCTGTCTGTCTGTCTGTGTGTCTGTCTGTCTGTCTGTCTGTCTACCTGTGTGTCTGTCTGTGTGTCTGTCTGTCTGTGTGTCTGCCTGTCTGTCTGCCTGTCTGTGTGTATGTCTGTCTGTCTGTCTGCCTGTCTGTCTGTCTGTGTGTCTGTGTGTCTGTCTGTGTGTCTGTGTGTCTGTGTGTCTGTCTGTCTGTGTGTCTGTCTGCCTGCCTGTCTGTGTGTCTGCCTGTCTGTCTGTCTGCCTGTCTGCCTGTCTGTGTGTCTGTCTGCCTGCCTGTCTGCCTGTCTGTCTGCCTGTCTGTCTGTGTGTCTGTCTGCCTGCCTGTCTGTGTGTCTGTGTGTCTGTCTGTCTGTGTGTCTGTCTGTCTGTCTGCCTGTCTGTGTGTCTGTCTGTCTGTCTGTGTGTCTGTCTGTCTGTCTGTTCGTCTGCCTGTCTGCCTGTCTGTCTGTGTGTCTGTCTGTCTGCCTGTCTGTCTGCCTGTCTGTGTGTCTGTCTGTCCGTCTGCCTGTCTGTGTGTGTGTCTGTCTGTCTGTGTGTCTGTCTGTCTGTCTGTGTGTCTGTCTGTCTGTCTGTCTGTCTACCTGTGTGTCTGTCTGTGTGTCTGTCTGTCTGTGTGTCTGCCTGTCTGTCTGCCTGTCTGTGTGTATGTCTGTCTGTCTGTCTGCCTGTCTGTCTGTCTGTGTGTCTGTGTGTCTGTGTGTCTGTCTGTGTGTCTGTCTGCCTGCCTGTCTGTCTGTCTGTCTGTCTGCCTGTCTGTGTGTCTGTCTGCCTGTCTGTCTGTCTGTGTGTCTGTGTGTCTGTCTGTCTGTGTGTCTATCTGTCTGTCTGCCTGTCTGTGTGCCTGTCTGTCTGTCTGTGTGTCTGTCTGTCTGTCTGTTCGTCTGCCTGTCTGTTCGTCTGCCTGTCTGTCTGTCTGTGTGTCTGTCTGCCTGGAAGTCTGTGTGTCTGTCTGTCTGTGTGTGTGTCTGTCTGTCTGTTCGTCTGCCTGTCTGTCTGTGTGTCTGTCTGCCCGTCTGTCTGTGTGTCTGTCTGTGTGTCTGTCTGTGTGTCTGTGTGTCTGTCTGCCTGTCTGTCTGTCTGTCTGTGTGTCTGCCTGTCTGTCTGTGTGTCTGTCTGTCTGTGTGTCTGTCTGTCTGTTCGTCTGCCTGTCTGTCTGTGTGTCTGCCTGTCTGTCTGTCTGTGTGTCTGTCTGTCTGTCTGTTTGTCTGCCTGTCTGTCTGTGTGTCTGTCGTTCGTCTGCCTGTCTGTCTGTCTGTGTGTCTGTCTGCCCTTCTGTTTGTGTGTCTGTCTGTGTGTCTGTCTGTCTGTTCGTCTGCCTGTCTGTTCGTCTGCCTGTCTGTCTGTCTGTCTGTCTGTCTGCCTGTCTGTCTGTCTGTGTGTCTGTCTGTTCGTCTGCCTGTCTGTCTGTGTGTCTGTCTGTCTGTTCGTCTGCCTGTCTGCCTGTCTGTCTGTGTGTCTGTCTGTCTGTCTGTGTGTCTGTCTGTCTGTTCGTCTGCCTGTCTGTCTGTCTGTGTCTGTCTGCCTGTCTGTCTGCCTGCCTGTCTGTGTGTCTGTCTGTTCGTCTGCCTGTCTGTCTGTCTGTCTGTGTGTCTGTCTGCCTGTCTGTCTGCCTGCCTTCTGTTCGTCTGTCTGTATGTCTGTCTGTTCGTCTGCCTGTCTGCCTGTCTGTCTGTCTGTGTCTGTCTGCCTGTCTGTCTGCCTGTCTGTTCGTCTGTCTGTATGTCTGTCTGTCTGCCTGCCTGTCTGTCTGCCTGTCTGTCTGTCTGTCTGTCTGTCTGTCTGCCTGTCTGTCTGTCTGTCTGTGTGTCTGTCTGTCTGTCTGTCTGCCTGTCTGTGTGTCTGTCTGTCTGTCTGTGTGTCTGTCTGTGTGTCTGTCTGTCTTCCTGTCTGTCTGCCTGTCTGTGTGTCTGTCTGTGTGTGTGTCTGTCTGTCTGTGTGTCTGTCTGTCTGTCTGCCTGTCTGTCTGTCTGTGTGTGTGTCTGTCTGTCTGTGTGTCTGTCTGTCTGCCTGTCTGTGTGTCTGTCTGTGTGTGTGTCTGTCTGTCTGTGTGTCTGTCTGTCTGTCTGCCTGTCTGTCTGCCTGTCTGTGTGTCTGTCTGCCTGCCTGTCTGTGTGTCTGTCTGTCTGTCTGCCTGTCTTTCTGTGTGTCTGTCTGTCTGTGTGTGTCTGTCTGTCTGTCTGCCTGTCTTTCTGTACGTGTGTCTGTCTGTGTGTCTGTCTGTGTGTGTGTCTGGCCTGTCTGTCTGTGTGTGTGTCTGTCTGCCTGTCTGTCTGTGTGTCTGTCTGTCTGTCTGCCTGTCTGTCTGCCTGTCTGTCTGTCTGTCTGTGTGTCTATCTGTCTGTCTGTCTGCCTGTCTGTGTGCCTGTCTGTCTGTCTGTCTGTGTGTCTGTCTGTCTGTCTGTTCGTCTGCCTGTCTGTTTGTCTGCTGTCTGTCGTGTCTGTCTGTCTGTCTGTGTGTCTGTCTGCCTGGAAGTCTGTGTGTCCTCTGTCTGTGTGTGTGTGTGTGTCTGTCTGTCTGTTCGTCTGCGGCCGTGTACACACGGCAGAGAACCTCGACGGGCAGAACACATCGTTCCGCCCGTCGAGGTTCCCTGCCGGCCGTCGAAATCGGCGACTCGCCCATCGGGAATGGCAACCAGCCATTCTTCCAGGCGGGCCGTCGAGCAAATAGAGAGCGTGCTCTCTATTTCTGCTCGACGGGCTTCCCGACGGGAAGCTCGCCGAGAGCGTCTGTCTGCCTGTCTGTGTGCCTGTCTGTCTGTCTGTCTGTGTGTCTGTCTGTCTGTCTGTTCGTCTGCCTGTCTGTTTGTCTGCCTGTCTGTCTGTGTGTCGTCTGCCGAGTCTGTGTGTCTGTCTGTGTGTGTGTGTGTGTCTGTCTGTCTGTTCGTGGCGGCGGCCGTGTACACACGGCAGAGAACCTCGACGGGGAACAATCGTTCCGCCCCGCAGGTTCCCTGCCGGCGTGTCGAAATCCACTCGCCCATCGAGCAACCAGCCATTCTTCCAGGCGGGCCTCGCAAATAGAGAGCGGCTCTCTATTTTCCACGGGCTTCCCGACGGGAAGCTCGCCGAGAGCTACACACGGCCAGTCCTCGTGTGCAGTCCAGCGAGGTTCTCGCGTTTCCCGAACCCTGTGTGTCTCCTGTGTGTGTGCCGTCTGTCTGTCTGTCTGTGTGTCTGTCTGTCTGTCTGTTCGTCTGTCTGTCTGCCTGTCTGTCTGCCTGTCTGGTGTCTGTGTGTCTGTCTGTCTGTCTGTTCGTCTGTCTGTCTGCCTGTCTGTCTGTGTGTCTGTCTGTCTGTCTGTCTGTTCGTCTGCCTGTCTGTCTGTGTGTCTGTCTGTCTGTCTGTGTGTCTGTCTGTCTGTCTGCTGTGTGTCTGCTGTGTGTCTGTGTGTCTGTCTGTGTGTCTGTCTGTGTGTCTGTCTGTCTGCTGTGTGTCTGTCTGTCTGTCTGTGTGTCTGTCTGTCTGTCTGTGTGTCTGTCTGTCTGTCTGTCTGTCTACCTGTGTGTCTGTCTGTGTGTCTGTCTGTCTGTGTGTCTGCCTGTCTGTCTGCCTGTCTGTGTGTCTGTGTGTCTGTGTGTCTGTCTGTCTGTGTGTCTGTCTGTCTGTCTGCCTGTCTGTCTGTCTGTGTGTCTGTGTGTCTGTCTGTGTGTCTGTGTGTCTGTGTGTCTGTCTGTCTGTGTGTCTGTCTGCCTGCCTGTCTGTGTGTCTGCCTGTCTGTCTGTCTGCCTGTCTGCCTGTCTGTGTGTCTGTCTGCCTGCCTGTCTGCCTGTCTGTCTGCCTGTCTGTCTGTGTGTCTGTCTGCCTGCCTGTCTGTGTGTCTGTGTGTCTGTCTGTCTGTGTGTCTGTCTGTCTGTCTGCCTGTCTGTGTGTCTGTCTGTCTGTCTGTGTGTCTGTCTGTCTGTCTGTTCGTCTGCCTGTCTGCCTGTCTGTCTGTGTGTCTGTCTGTCTGCCTGTCTGTCTGCCTGTCTGTGTGTCTGTCTGTCCGTCTGCCTGTCTGTGTGTGTGTCTGTCTGTCTGTGTGTCTGTCTGTCTGTCTGTGTGTCTGTCTGTCTGTCTGTCTGTCTACCTGTGTGTCTGTCTGTGTGTCTGTCTGTCTGTGTGTCTGCCTGTCTGTCTGCCTGTCTGTGTGTATGTCTGTCTGTCTGTCTGCCTGTCTGTCTGTCTGTGTGTCTGTGTGTCTGTGTGTCTGTCTGTGTGTCTGTCTGCCTGCCTGTCTGTCTGTCTGTCTGTCTGCCTGTCTGTGTGTCTGTCTGCCTGCCTGTCTGTCTGTCTGTCTGTCTGTGTGTCTGTCTGTCTGTCTGCCTGTCTGTCTGTGTGTCTGTCTGTCTGTCCGTCTGCCTGTCTGTCTGTGTGTCTGTCTGCCTAACTGTTCGTCTGCCTGTCTGCCTGTCTGCCTGTCTGTCTGTGTGTCTGTCTGTCTGTGTGTCTGTCTGCCTGTCTGTCTGTGTGTCTGTCTGTCTGTCTGTCCGTCTGCCTGTCTGTCTGTGTGTCTGTCTGCCTGTCTGTCTGTGTGTCTGTCTGTCTGTCTGTCCGTCTGCCTGTCTGCCTGTGTGTCTGTCTGCCTAACTGTTCGTCTGCCTGCCTGTCTGTGTGTCTGTCTGTCTGTCTGTCTGTGTGTCTGTCTGTGTGTCTGTCTGCCTGCCTGTCTGTGTGTCTGTCTGTCTGTGTGTCTGTCTGTGTGTCTGTCTGTCTGTCTGTCTGTGTGTCTGTCTGTCTGTCTGTCTGTCCGTCTGCCTGTCTGTCTGTGTGTCTGTCTGCCTAACTGTTCGTCTGCCTGTCTGCCTGTCTGTCTGTGTGTCTGTCTGTCTGTGTGTCTGTCTGCCTGTCTGTCTGTGTGTCTGTCTGTCTGTCTGTGTGTTTGTCTGTCTGTTCGTCTGCCTGTCTGTCTGTCTGTTCGTCTGCCTGTCTGCATGTCTGTCTGTGTGTGTGTCTGTCTGTCTGCCTGTCTGTGTGTCTGTCTGTCCGTCTGCCTGTCTGTCTGTCTGTCTGCCTGTCTGTCTGCCTGTCTGTGTGTCTGTCTGTCCGTCTGCCTGTCTGTCTGTGTGTGTCTGTCTGTCTGTGTGTCTGTCTGTCTGTCTGTCTACCTGTGTGTCTGTCTGTGTGTCTGTCTGTGTGTCTGTGTGTCTGTCTGCCTGTCTGTGTGTCTGTCTGCCTGTCTGTGTGTCTGTCTGTCTGTCTGTGTGTCTGTCTGTCTGTCTGTTCGTCTGCCTGTCTGTCTGTCTGCCTAACTGTTCGTCTGCCTGTCTGCCTGTCTGTCTGTGTGTCTGTCTGTTCTCTGCCTGTCTGTGTGTCTGTCTGTCCGTCTGCCTGTCTGTGTGTGTGTCTGTGTGTCTGTGTGTCTGTGTGTCTGTGTGTCTGTCTGTCTGTGTGTCTGTCTGTCTGTCTGTCTGCCTGTCTGTCTGTCTGTGTGTCTGTCTGTCTGTGTGTCTGTCTGCCTGCCTGTCTGTCTGTCTGTGTGTCTGTGTGTCTGTCTGCCTGCCTGTCTGTGTGTCTGTCTGTCTGTGTGTCTGTCTGTCTGTCTGCCTGTCTGTGTGTCTGTCTGTCTGCCTGTCTGTCTGTGTGTCTGTCTGTCTGTCTGTCCGTCTGCCTGTCTGTCTGTGTGTCTGTCTGCCTAACTGTTCGTCTGCTGTTGTGTCTGTCTGTGTGTATGTCTGCCTGCCTGTCTGTGTGTCTGTCTGCCTAACTGTTCGTCTGCCTGTCTGCCTGTCTGTGTGTCTGTCTGCCTGTCTGTCTGTGTGTCTGTCTGTCTGTCTGTGTGTCTGTCTGCCTGTGTGTCTGTCTGTCTGTCTGTCCGTCTGCCTGCCTGTCTGTGTGTCTGTCTGCCTAACTGTTCGTCTGCCTGTCTGTCTGTCTGCCTGTCTGTCTGTGTGTCTGTCTGTCTGTCTGTGTGTTTGTCTGTCTGTTCGTCTGCCTGTCTGTTCGTCTGCCTGTCTGTCTGTTTGTCTGCCTGTCTGTCTGCCTGTCTGTCTGTCTGCCTGTCTGTCTGATTGGTCAATAAAACACCACCAGTCACATTCCATTTACATTGTAAGAAATTTGTCAACTAAATTTTGTAAAATTCAAAAGCAGAGCAATTCGTAAACCGCACATTTCTACTGTCTGTCTGTCTGTGGGCCAGATTCAGGAACACTTGCGCTGGAGTATTTCGATATGCGCCGCGTAACTGTGAAGATGCGCCGTCGTTTCTATGTACCCGTACCCACCAAACTAGATGCGCCCAATAACGGGTCATTTGCGACCGGCGGAACGTTCCGACGCCAGAGTCTCGTCAGCGCATAATTTCGTTTGGCGCATCAGTCGCGCCTATTGATTTCCCCCATAATATGCAAATATGCAAATGAGGGAGATTTCCCAATTCACGAACGGATTAGCACCATACGCTGGCTACATGCGCCGCGCGTATCTCGTCCGTCCGGCGCAAAGTTATTTCTACAAAAGGCTGCTTTATCTTTACTCCAGACGGTCACAGGTCAGCAGGAGAGCAGCTACAGCAGCGTTACCGACGATAAGAGCTAGCTGAGCACCCCCACTTGCAGGACAACACCTCTGTCCATGCTTGTCTGTCATACAGCCATGGAGGAAGACATCATAGGTCTCCATAGCCGAGATGACGGCTGACAGCTCCTGGCCTTTAGAGTTCAGCTTTCTCCTGTGTGTTTGCGGGGAGGGGAACGGGAGCAGCCATCTCAGAACAAAAGTAACATCACTGCGGGGAGGGGGAGCAGGATATACTTTAGTGCCGGAATGGCGCTTCTACGGGCGCATTTAAGGCATTGCGCTGACGTTTCCCGGGAAGTGGTGCCGATGGAAGTTGTGAGCATGCGCACAAAGGGGGCCGAGTGAAGCCTCACTCACTGCGCATGCTCCGTGGTTGATGCGCTGAACGTAAGCCTCTGCGCTGGGCTCCGCCCATCATTTACATATGATCACACCCACTTCCCCTTGCGTCGGGTTACGCCAGCGCATTATCGTTACTCTGGCGCAAGTTTACGCGCAACTGCTGCTATGTGAATTACAGGACTTGCGCTGAAAGGGTCTTCAGAGTAACGTAAATGAGAAGCGTTACTCCGGAGGAAAGATACTCTCATCTACCTGAATCTGGCCCTGTGTGTCTGTCTGTCTGCCTGTCTGTCTGTCTGTGTGTCTGCCTGCCTGTCTGTGTGTCTGTCTGTGTGTCTGTCTGTCTGTGTTTCTGTCTGCCTGTCTATCTGTGTGTCTGTCTGTCTGTGTGTCTGTCTGTCTGCCTGTCTGTCTGTTTGTCTGCCTGTCTGTCTGTCTATTCGTCTGCCTGTCTGTCTGTGTGTCTGTCTGTCTGTCTGTGTGTCTGTCTGTCTGTCTGCCTGTCTGTCTGCCTGCCTGCCTGTCTGTGTGTCTGTCTGCCTGCCTGTCAGGGCTGTCTTAATGAGAGGGCACTGCCCAGGGGCCCCAGCTGGATGGAGGGCCCCTGAACTTTCCCCAAAGCAGCTGGTCCTGGAGCCCACACTGCCCCAAAATTGGGGCCCCATGATGACACTGAGAGTGATAGATACACAGGGGGGGGCAGTCTGCCTCCTACCTACTTTATATCTGTTTACCTGCACTGTCATCATTGTAGGGGCCCCAGAGCATTACTTTGCCCAGGGGCCCATGATGCTATTAAGATGACCCTGCTGCCTGTCTCTCTCTCTCTCTGTCTGTGTATCTCTCTCTCTGTCTCTCTCTCTCTGTCTCTCTCTGTCTGTCTCTTTCTTTCTCTGTCTGTCTCTTCCTGTCTGTCTCTCTCTCTGTCTCTCTCTCTCTGTCTCTCTCTCTGTCTCTCTCTGTCTGTCTTCTTTCTCTTTCTTTCTCTGTCTGTCTCTTCCTGTCTGTCTCTCTCTCTGTCTCTCTCTCTCTGTCTCTCTCTCTGTCTCTCTCTGTCTGTCTCTTTCTTTCTCTGTCTGTCTCTTCCTGTCTGTCTCTCTCTCTGTCTCTCTCTCTCTGTCAAATTCAAATTCAAATTCAAATAAGCTTTATTGGCAGGACCAAATACATATTAGCATTGCCAAAGCAGTATAGTTTGTATAAGAAAAAGGGAAGGGGGGTAATGTAACGGGAAGGGGGGTAATATAACGGGGAGGGGGGTAATATAACGGGGGAGGGGGGGGGGGTTATATAAAGGGGAATGGTCATAAGTCTGTGAAAGGACTAAGTCCTCAGTGTCTCATGTCCCTCTCAGTCGGTGACACACTGTCACATATTGGGCAGCTCTCTTCACGTCCGTTGGCTCCTCTTCTCCCAGTAGAAATTGGAGTTTCCTCTTCTCTTCTGTAGAGTTGAAGTCCGGGATGAGAGCGGAGAGTCTCTGGAAATGAGTGTCCCTCACTGATGAGTACTTGGGGCAATGTAACAGGAAGTGTTTCCCCATCCTCCGGGACCCCCTGGTCACATTGTAGCAGGAAGTGTTCCTCATCCTCCGGGACCCCCTGGTCACAATGTAACAGGAAGTGTTCCTCATCCTCCGGGACCCCCTGGTCACATTGTAGCAGGAAGTGTTCCTCATCCTCCGGGACCCCCTGGTCACAATGTAACAGGAAGTGTTCCTCATCCTCCGGGACCCCCTGGTCACATTGTAGCAGGAAGTGTTCCTCATCCTCCGGGACCCCCTGGTCACATTGTAGCAGGAAGTGTTCCTCATCCTCCGGGACCCCCTGGTCACATTGCTGGCACAGTCTCCTCTCCCTGGGCTTGTAGGTCTGTCTGTATTTCCAGGCTGTGGGCGCTCAGTCTGTACGGCTCATTGTCTGTCTGTCTTTGGGGTCTTGTAGCACCTCCAGGTAGGGGGCCAGTTTGTAGTCTCTCTGCAGTGACTGGTAAATTGTTAGTTTTTTGGAGTTTGTTATTTCGTATCTCCAACATGTTTTTCTTTGAAGTTGTCCATTATGTTTTTTATGTGTGATTTTGTCAGGCCGCATTGTTGAGAGTTTGGGACAGACAAGGTGTTGATAAGTTGTTGCAGCCACACGGCTTGGACTGGTTCTTACTGTCCAGTAAGGCTTTATGGTGGTATGAGTTGGGACTGCTGTTTTGTAGGTGGTCCCAGTATGATAGCGCCCTCTTCTGTACTGCAAGATGTAAGGGAAATCTGCCCAGCTCGGACCAGCAAGC
>JAJQKJ010001405.1:0-67500 GCA_029574335.1 Rana kukunoris | reverse complement strand
GCGCCGTATCTTGGACACATCCCAGTGCGCATGCGTCGTCTCTTGGACACATCCCAGTGCGCATGCGTCGTCTCTTGGACACATCCCAGTGCGCATGCGCCGTATCTTGGACACATCCCAGTGCGCATGCGCCGTATCTTGGACACATCCCAGTGCGCATGAGCCATATCTTGGACACATCCCAGTGCGCATGCGCCGTATCTTGGACACATCCCAGTGCGCATGCGCCGTATCTTGGACACATCCCAGTGCGCATGCGCCGTATCTTGGACACATCCCAGTGCGCATGCGCCGTATCTTGGACACATCCCAGTGCGCATGCGCCGTATCTTGGACACATCCCAGTGCGCATGCGCCGTATCTTGGACACATCGCAGTGCGCATGCGCCGTATCTTGGACACATCCCAGTGCGCATGCGCCGTATCTTGGACACATCCCAGTGCGCATGCGCCGTATCTTGGACACATCGCAGTGCGCATGCGCCGTATCTTGGACACATCCCAGTGCGCATGCGTCGTCTCTTGGACACATCCCAGTGCGCATGCGTCGTCTCTTGGACACATCCCAGTGCGCATGCGTCGTCTCTTGGACACATCCCAGTGCGCATGCGCCGTATCTTGGACACATCCCAGTGCGCATGCGCCGTCTCTTGGACACATCCCAGTGCGCATGCGCCGTATCTTGGACACATCCCAGTGCGCATGCGCCGTCTCTTGGACACATCCCAGTGCGCATGCGTCGTATCTTGGACACATCCCAGTGCGCATGCGCCGTATCTTGGACACATCCCAGTGCGCATGCGCCGTATCTTGGACACATCCCAGTGCGCATGCGCCGTATCTTGGACACATCCCAGTGCGCATGCGCCGTATCTTGGACACATCCCAGTGCGCATGCTCACAGTCACGTGGAATCACTGCCTACCACGTGAACGTAACCTACGCCCCGCCCTATTCACGTACAGCGTAAACGGCGTAACATACGACGGCGTCCGTTCCCTGCTCCATACCTTTGCATGGGTTGCGCCTCATCTATGGGGAATAACTTTACGGAGGACGTAAAACTTACGCAAACCGCGTATATCATGCGTCGGGGCGCACGTACGTTCGTGAATCGGCGTATCTCCCTCATTTGCATATCAATGGGAGCGCCACATGCGTCCAGCGTAAATATGCGCCCGCTCTACGCCGGCGAGTTACGTCGGTGGGGTGAAGTCAGTTTTTAGGCGCATCTCAGTTTGTGGGTCCGGCGCACAGATACGGCGGCGCACATTTGTAATTCCGCGGGTATCTGGAGATCCGGGCCGCAATCATTCGAGAAAACGGCCGGAAGGACATTGGGTTTCTTTCTCAGTTGACACAGAATGATCGGCCCTGCAGGTGCGTTGGATCGATCGCTGTACACGGGACCTTCCAAGGACAGAGATGTGATTTTGGGGTCACATTGGGGGGCGGCTGATATACAGACGATGAGGAAGAACGGACAAATCTGAACTGGAACCCAAAAAAATCCAAATATGGAACAGCAAGATGATAAAGTCACTGCGCCGCTGATAACAGACGGTACTGGCCCTTTAAGTGACCCACAGCCCCCCCTCCCCCCTCCGATCGTTCTGTAATCTCCACGATTGGTTTCCCCCTCAATCTCCTCCTAATCCTCCGGCTGGTTTAGGATTTGAATTGTCCGACTCGTCTCCATAATTGTATTTGTGTCCAATCACAACGATTCTAATCCCCGGGCCGGAAAATCTCTCAATCGTGGCCCCTCCCACCGCGCCCAACTCTGCGGCGATCATCCCGAGAGAACAAATCACAGCCGGATTATTTCCGATGATCTGCAGAGAATTACAGATAATTGTCCCATTAATGGCGGAATATTAATTATCTCTATAAGAAGAGCGCGGGAGAGTGGGGGGTGGCAGGGGACAGCGGGGGACAACGCGGGATGGCGGGGGATGGTGGAGTACGGTGGGAGAAGGCACAGGACAGCAGAGGACAGCGGGGGACAATGTGGGAGGGCGGGGGGACAGTGGGGGACAGTGGGGGACACGCGCGGGAGAGAGAGTGCAGGACAGCACGGGACAGCGGGGGACAACGCGGGGAGGGCGGGGCACGGCGGGGGATGGTGGAGTACGGGGAGAAGGCGCAGGACAGCAGAGGACAGCGGGGGACAATGTGGGAGGGTGGGGGACAGTGGGGGACAGTGGGGGACAACGCGGGAGAGAGAGTGCAGGACAGTGGGGACGGCGGGGGACAGTGGGAGAAGGTGCAGGACAGCAGGGGACAGGGGGGACAAGCGGGGGACAGGCGCGGAGAGCGGGGACAGTGCAGGACAGTGGGGCTGCGGGGGACAACGCGGGAGAGCGGGGGACAGTGCAGGACAGTGGGGGCTGCGGGGGACAACGCGGGACAACGCGGGGAGAGCGGGGGACAGTGCAGGACAGTGGGGGCTGCGGGGGACAACGCGGGAGGGCAGGGCAGGGCAAGGCGGGGGACAGTGGGAGAAGGTGCAGGACAGCAGGGGACATCGGGGGACAACGCGGGGAGAGCGGGGGACAGTGCAGGACAGTGGGGGCTGCGGGGGACAACGCGGGACAACGCGGGGAGAGCGGGGGACAGTGCAGGACAGTGGGGGCTGCGGGGGACAACGCGGGACAACGCGGGACGGCGGGGCACAGCGGGGGATGGTGGAGTACGGTGGGAGAAGGCGCAGGACAGCAGAGGACAATGTGGGAGGGCGGGGGACAGTGGTGGACAGTGGGGGACAACGCGGGAGAGAGAGTGCAGGACAGCAGGGGACAGCGGGGACAACGCGGGAGAGAGCGGGGACAGTGCAGGACAGTGGGGGCTGCGGGGGACAACGCGGGACGGCGGGGCACAGCGGGGGATGGTGGAGTACGGTGGGAGAAGGCGCAGGACAGCAGAGGACAGCGGGGGACAATGTGGGAGGGCGGGGGACAGTGCAGGACAGTGGGGGCTGCGGGGGACAAGCGGAGCGGGAGGGCAAGGCGGGGGATGGTGGGGTACGGTGGGAGAAGGCACAGGACGGCAGAGGACAGCGGGGGACAATGTGGGATGGCAGTCTTACACCTGTGTAAGACTGAGGGGGAGGAGTCGGCACACCTGTGTAAGACTGAGGGGGAGGAGTCGGCACACCTGTGTAAGACTGAGGGGGAGGAGTCGGCACACCTGTGTAAGACTGAGGGGGAGGAGTCGGTACACCTTTGTAAGACTGAGGGGGAGGAGTCGGCACACCTGTGTAAGACTGAGGGGGAGGAGTCGGTACACCTGTGTAAGACTGAGGGGGAGGTGTCGGCACACCTGTGTAAGACTGAGGGGGAGGAGTCGGTACACCTGTGTAAGACTGAGGGGGAGGAGTCGGCACATCTGTGTAAGACTGAGGGGGAGGAGCCGGTACACCTGTGTAAGACTGAGGGGGAGGAGTCGGTACACCTGTGTAAGACTGAGGGGGAGGAGTCGGCACACCTGTGTAAGACTGAGGGGGAGGAGTCGGTACACCTGTGTAAGACTGAGGGGGAGGAGTCGGCACACCTGTGTAAGACTGAGGGGGAGGTGTCGGCACACCTGTGTAAGACTGAGGGGGAGGAGTCGGTACACCTGTGTAAGACTGAGGGGGAGGAGTCGGCACATCTGTGTAAGACTGAGGGGGAGGAGCCGGTACACCTGTGTAAGACTGAGGGGGAGGAGTCGGCACACCTGTGTAAGACTGAGGGGGAGGAGTCAGCACACCTGTGTAAGACTGAGGGGGAGGAGTCGGTACACCTGTGTAAGACTGAGGGGGAGGAGTCGGCACACCTGTGCAGGACTGAGGGGGAGGAGTCGGCACACCTGTGCAGGACTGAGGGGGAGGAGTCGGTACCTGTGTAAGACTGAGGGGGAGGAGTCGGTACACCTGTGTAAGACTGAGGGGGAGGAGTCGGTACACCTGTGTAAGACTGAGGGGGAGGAGTCGGTACACCTGTGTAAGACTGAGGGGGAGGAGTCGGCACACCTGTGTAAGACTGAGGGGGAGGAGTCGGTACACCTGTGTAAGACTGAGGGGGAGGAGTCTTCACACCTGTGTAAGACTGAGGGGGAGGAGTCGGTACACCTGTGTAAGACTGAGGGGGAGGAGTCGGTACACCTGTGTAAGACTGAGGGGGAGGAGTCGGCACACCTGTGTAAGACTGAGGGGGAGGAGTCGGTACACCTGTGTAAGACTGAGGGGGAGGAGTCGGTACACCTGTGTAAGACTGAGGGGGAGGAGTCGGCACACCTGTGTAAGACTGAGGGGGAGGAGTCGGCACACCTGTGTAAGACTGAGGGGGAGGAGTCGGCACACCTGTGTAAGACTGAGGGGGAGGAGTCGGTACACCTGTGTAAGACTGAGGGGGAGGAGTCGGCACACCTGTGTAAGACTGAGGGGGAGGAGTCGGTACACCTGTGCTGGACTGAGGGGGAGGAGTCGGCACACCTGTGCAGGACTGAGGGGGAGGAGTCGGCACACCTGTGCAGGACTGAGGGGGAGGAGTCGGTACACCTGTGTAAGACTGAGGGGGAGGAGTCGGTACACCTGTGTAAGACTGAGGGGGAGGAGTCGGTACACCTGTGTAAGACTGAGGGGGAGGAGTCGGCACACCTGTGTAAGACTGAGGGGGAGGAGTCGGCACACCTGTGTAAGACTGAGGGGGAGGAGTCGGTACACCTGTGTAAGACTGAGGGGGAGGAGTCGGTACACCTGTGTAAGACTGAGGGGGAGGAGTCGGTACACCTGTGTAAGACTGAGGGGAGGAGTCGGCACACCCTGTGTAAGACTGAGGGGGAGGAGTCGGTACACCTGTGTAAGACTGAGGGGGAGGAGTCTTCACACCTGTGTAAGACTGAGGGGGAGGAGTCGGTACACCTGTGTAAGACTGAGGGGGAGGAGTCGGTACACCTGTGTAAGACTGAGGGGGAGGAGTCGGTACACCTGTGTAAGACTGAGGGGGAGGAGTCGGCACACCTGTGTAAGACTGAGGGGGAGGAGTCGGTACACCTGTGTAAGACTGAGGGGGAGGAGTCGGTACACCTGTGTAAGACTGAGGGGGAGGAGTCGGCACACCTGTGTAAGACTGAGGGGGAGGAGTCGGCACACCTGTGTAAGATTGAGGGGGAGGAGTCGATACACCTGTGTAAGACTGAGGGGGAGGAGTCGGCACACCTGTGTAAGACTGAGGGGGAGAGAGTCGGCACACCTGTGTAAGACTGAGGGGGAGGAGTCGGCACACCTGTGTAAGACTGAGGGGGAGGAGTCGGCACACCTGTGTAAGACTGAGGGGGAGGAGTCGGCACACCTGTGTAAGACTGAGGGGGAGGAGTCGGCACACCTGTGTAAGACTGAGGGGGGAGGAGTCGGCACACCTGTGTAAGACTGAGGGGGAGGAGTCGGCACACCTGTGTAAGACTGAGGGGGAGGAGTCGGCACACCTGTGTAAGACTGAGGGGGAGGAGTCGGCACACCTGTGTAAGACTGAGGGGGAGGAGTCGGCACACCTGTGTAAGACTGAGGGGGAGGAGTCGGCACACCTGTGTAAGACTGAGGGGGAGGAGTCGGTACACCTGTGTAAGACTGAGGGGGAGGAGTCGGCACACCTGTGCAGGACTGAGGGGGAGGAGTCGGCACACCTGTGCAGGACTGAGGGGGAGGAGTCGGTACACCTGTGTAAGACTGAGGGGGAGGAGTCGGTACACCTGTGTAAGACTGAGGGGGAGGAGTCGGTACACCTGTGTAAGACTGAGGGGGAGGAGTCGGTACACCTGTGTAAGACTGAGGGGGAGGAGTCGGCACACCTGTGTAAGACTGAGGGGGAGGAGTCGGTACACCTGTGTAAGACTGAGGGGGGAGGAGTCTTCACACCTGTGTAAGACTGAGGGGGAGGAGTCGGTACACCTGTGTAAGACTGAGGGGGAGGAGTCGGTACACCTGTGTAAGACTGAGGGGGAGGAGTCGGCACACCTGTGTAAGACTGAGGGGGAGGAGTCGGTACACCTGTGTAAGACTGAGGGGGAGGAGTCGGTACACCTGTGTAAGACTGAGGGGGAGGAGTCGGCACACCTGTGTAAGACTGAAGGGGAGGAGTCGGACACACACCTGTGTAAGACTGAGGGGGAGGAGTCGTCACACCTGTGTAAGACTGAGGGGGAGGAGTCGGTACACCTGTGTAAGACTGAGGGGGAGGAGTCGGCACACCTGTGTAAGACTGAGGGGGAGGAGTCGGTACACCTGTGTAAGACTGAGGGGGAGGAGTCGGCACACCTGTGTAAGACTGAGGGGGAGGGGGACTGAGTCGGTACACCTGTGTAAGATTGAGGGGGAGGAGTCGATACACCTGTGTAAGACTGAGGGGGAGGAGTCGGCACACCTGTGTAAGACTGAGGGGGAGGAGTCGGCACACCTGTGTAAGACTGAGGGGGAGGAGTCGGCACACCTGTGTAAGACTGAGGGGGAGGAGTCGGCACACCTGTGTAAGACTGAGGGGGAGGAGTCGGCGGTACACCTGTGGCAGGAGGAGTGAGAGGGAGGGAGTCGGCACCTGTGCAGTAAGACTGAGGGGGGGGAGGAGTCGGAGGGCACACCTGTTTTGTAAGACTGAGGGGGAGGAGTCGGCACACCTGTGTAAGACTGAGGGGGAGGAGTCGGTACACCTGTGTAAGACTGAGGGGGAGGAGTTGGCACACCTGTGTAAGACTGAGGGGGAGGAGTCGGTACACCTGTGCAGGACTGAGGGGGAGGAGTCGGCACACCTGTGCAGGACTGAGGGGGAGGAGTCGGCACACCTGTGCAGGACTGAGGGGGAGGAGTCGGTACACCTGTGTAAGACTGAGGGGGAGGAGTCGGTACACCTGTGTAAGACTGAGGGGGAGGAGTCGGTACACCTGTGTAAGACTGAGGGGGAGGAGTCGGTACACCTGTGTAAGACTGAGGGGGAGGAGTCGGCACACCTGTGTAAGACTGAGGGGGAGGAGTCGGTACACCTGTGTAAGACTGAGGGGGAGGAGTCTTCACACCTGTGTAAGACTGAGGGGGAGGAGTCGGTACACCTGTGTAAGACTGAGGGGGAGGAGTCGGTACACCTGTGTAAGACTGAGGGGGAGGAGTCGGTACACCTGTGTAAGACTGAGGGGGAGGAGTCGGCACACCTGTGTAAGACATGTTGAGGGGAGGGGGAGGAGTCGGTACACCTGTGTAAGACTGAGGGGGAGGAGTCGGCACACCTGTGTAAGACTGAGGGGGAGGAGTCGGTACACCTGTGTAAGATTGAGGGGGAGGAGTCGATACACCTGTGTAAGACTGAGGGGAGGAGTCGGCACACCTGTGTAAGACTGAGGGGGAGGAGTCGGTACACCTGTGTAAGACTGAGGGGGAGGAGTCGGCACACCTGTGTAAGACTGAGGGGGAGGAGTCGGCACACCTGTGTAAGACTGAGGGGGAGGAGTCGGCACACCTGTGTAAGACTGAGGGGGGGGGAGGAGTCGGCACACCTGTGTAAGACTGAGGGGGAGGAGTCGGCACACCTGTGTAAGACTGAGGGGGAGGAGTCGGCAGTCCACCTGTGTAAGACTGAGGGGGAGGAGTCGGCACACCTGTGTAAGACTGAGGGGGAGGAGTCGGCACACCTGTGTAAGACTGAGGGGGAGGAGTCGGCACACCTGTGTAAGACTGAGGGGGAGGAGTCGGCACACCTGTGTAAGACTGAGGGGGAGGAGTCGGCACACCTGTGTAAGACTGTGTGAGGGGGAGGAGTCGGCACACCTGTGTAAGACTGAGGGGGAGGAGTCGGCACACCTGTGTAAGACTGAGGGGGAGGAGTCGGAGGCACACCTGTGTAAGACTGAGGGGGAGGAGTCGGCACACCTGTGTAAGACTGAGGGGGAGGAGTCGGCACACCTGTGTAAGACTGAGGGGGAGGACCTCGTCGGCACACCTGTGTAAGACTGAGGGGGAGGAGTCGGCACACCTGTGTAAGGCCTCGTACACACGAGCGGATGTGTCCGCTGAAAACGATCCGATGGACCGTTTCAGACAGCAGACATCTCCAATCGTGTGTATGGGCTAGCGGACAGATTTGTCCATCGGACAAATTTCAAGGCATGCTTTGAAATTTGTCCGCTACAAACCTGTACACCGTCGGATATGTCCGCTGGTTAGTACGGGAAACCAGCGGACATATCTTCCCGCACATGAGGAGTCCTATCCTGTGAATGGATCCGACGCATGCGCGCGGAAGTGTTTACTTCCTGGTGCGTGACGTAGCGGTGACGTCTCCTGGCGGCGTCAACGTCACCGCCGCGTCACCGCCACGTCAGCGCGCCGTCCGCCGCGGCGGGGAATTTGATCCGATGGTGTGTACACGCCATCGGACCAAACTCCAGATCGGACATATCCAATGGAAACGGTCCGCGGACCGTTTTCATCGGATATGTCCGATGGTGTGTACGAGAGAGGCCTAAGAATGAGGTGACAAATCATCACTTCCACTCACCTTCGTTTTTTAGGTAAAATCCACCAGAGGGCAGAACTGGATTTTCTCCCCCTCCCCTCTCTATAGACGGGGGCCGGGACTTCGGATGTTGTGGCCCCCGGCAGTCAGGAGTGATGATGTCACGGCGGGGGGCCGGGATTCTCCATGAATAATAGATATATAGCATGGCCCAGGGGAGACGGAAAAGTTCAGCGGCGCAGTGGGTGGGATCTCAGTGAAAAGGACGGCGGGGAGATCGGCGTGGGACCCCCCCGGGGCTGACATTTCCCTCCCCCGGCTCCGACCTTTCCAGAGAAATCAGAAGACCTACGCCTCATCGTCTTCATACTGCCGCCGCACATCCGAAACACTTCTGTATGGAAATGTGTCCGTCACCCCCCCGATGATGTCATTATATCACCCCCCTGATGATGTCATTATATCACCCCCCCCGATGATGTCATTATATCACCCCCCCGATGATGTCATTATATGACCCCCCCCCCATGATGTCATTATATGACCCCCCATGATGTCATTATATCACCCCCCCATGATGTCATTATATGACCCCCCATGATGTCATTATATCACCCCCCCATGATGTCATACACTATAATACCCCCCCCTATAGGGCCCAAAGTATGTGAACCCCCTATCATCACACCTCCCATCCCAGGAACTAATTCCTGGAAATGAGAAAATGTCACAAATCCGGGAATCAGAAATTCCCATGAACATAAAATAGAGAAAAGCGATTCACTGCAGAATAATTCTGAGGACCTCCAGAGAAGATCGGTGAGACGACGGAGGAGACCAATCAGGAGATCGATGGATATCAAGGCCTTTTCTATATACAGAGCAAAGTATTCACAGAGCTTTTCATCCCGGATGTCTCTGCAGTCATCTTTCCCTCCATCCTGACAAGTCTCCCAGTTCCTGCCGCTGAAAAACATCCCACAGCATGATGCCGCCACCACCATGCTTCACAGTAGGGATGGTATTGGTCAGGTGATGGGCGGGGCCTGGTTTCCTCCACACATGACGTCTCTCATCAGACCTGAGAATTTTGTTTCTCATGATCTGAGAGTCCTTCAGGTGTCTTTTGGTAAACTCCAGGCAGCTATCATGTGACTTTTACTGAGGAGGAGCTTCCGTCTGGCAACTCCCCCATACAAGCCTGATTGGTGGAGTGCTGCAGAGATGGTTGTTCTTCTGGAAGGTTCTCCCCTCTCCACAGAGAAACACTGGAGCTCAAAGTGACCATCGGGGTCTTGGTGACCTCCCTGACTAAGGACCCCCTCCCCCGATCCCTCGGTTTGGTAGTGCACTAGACCCACACAAAGAGTCCCCAGCACCCGCAGGCACCTGCCGCAGGCAAGAGGCGACAACGAGAGTGACCACCATTGAGGATCAGGCCTCGCTCAACGCCTAGTCCCTGCCATGCGACCAACAAAGGCCACAGACTGACAGCGGCCTGAAAGAATGCCCTGCCCCCTTCCCGCCAGAAGAAGAGAAGTTGGGGGCGGAGCTCACAGGAACAGCAAGAAGACTTTAGGGAAAAAGTAGATGGGTGGTAAAAAATATATATCTGGAAGGGGCTTCAGGGGGTGAGGGGAGGGAAAAGACTAATGCTGTCCTGAGCAGAGCTTGGCTGTGGGGTCCCCTATAGGGAGGAGCCAATCATAAAGAAGGCGTATTTCTACTACTTCCATATATGGCAGCTTTCCGCTGTCACTGGTTGCTAAGGAAGCAGCAGTTGCTTGTATACATGGTGTCCCTAGGAACCGCTGATGTCACCACTATCCCCGCCCCTTCCCTTATATAGCTGGTGATTGGAGATCGGGGAGCTATGAGTTCTGCTGGGATCGGCGGTGTGCCGGGGTCACTTTTTGAGGTGGTTTGTGGATGTCAGGGGTTGTGATTGGAGGAACATTTTTGGGGGGTCTTTATTTGTGAGTATTGTTACTCTGTATGTACCCCAATCTCATTCACATGGGGGGGGGTTCTAGACCCTGATTTGCCCCCCCAGCTGCAGACCCCTCACAACCACCAGCCAGGGTTGTAGGGAAAAGGCCCCATTCCTCATCCCCTGGCAAAGCCCTGCCCCCTCCCTCTCATGATGAGGGCATTTGTCTCTTCTACCCCCTTTCCTTGCCCTCCCGGATGCTTGGATTGGGGGTCCGGTCCGGATTTTTAGGGGGATTCAATAGAGTTCAGCATCTTGTTTGGCACACCTGTCACCCTGTGCAGACAGAACGCTGCCCCCCCCCCCCCTGGATGTGCGCAGGATGCCGCATGAACTCCGCCTACTGAGGAGGCCGAAGATCAGCCGACATTCAGGAATGAAGGCGATTCTCACAATGTAACAATAAAAGCGTCCAATCAGCTTCCTTCTATTTCTTCTCTGTGCAGGTCGAGAGCGGAATGCCGATCACGGATTAGATTCCCGGAAAAACAAAAGATGATCCATCAATGACGGGCGATTGTTTGCCGTGGCACAGCCGCGACTTTTCATCTGCCGCCATTTATTCAGACAAAAGTATTCCATCTCTATTATCTACCCGCAGCCGCGACCCCCCCATCGCCCTCCCCTCCCCCGGGGGGCCAAACCTTTTAACACTTCACTAATCCAATGCAAATTCTTACTTTGGGCCAGATTCTCAGCGGCGCTACGACAGAGTATCTCAGATACCCCGTCGTATCGCTGTTTTTTTTGCCTCGTATCTATGCGCGTGATTCTTAGCATCACTTTGGCATAGATACGCTTCTACATCCGACAAGTGTAATGACAACTCCGGCCACTAGGTGGCCTTTACGTTGTTTTTTCATTTGCATATGCAAATGAGGCTACTACGCCGATTCCCGATCGCTTTTACGCCACCCCATCGTCGTTTTCGTCCGCGTAAGGTTACCCCTGCTTCTATGAGGAGTAACCTTACGCAGTACCGTCGGATGCCATGTTAAGTATGGCGTCGGGTCAGCGTCGGCTTTTTCCGTCGCTTACGTCGTTTTACTAACTCGTTCGCGAATAGGGCATTGCGTGACGATCACGTCGTTTTGACGTCGGTTTCAACGACGCTTTCCAACGTGAGCTGGAGCATGCGCACTGGGCTTTTTCCCCGGCCGGCGCATTCGCAGTTCGTTCGACGCGGGGGCGCGCTTAATTTAAATACAAGCCGCCCCATTTAAATTACGCGGGCTTACGCTGGGCCATTTTCGCTACGCCAGCGCGAACTACGGAGCAAATGGTTAGAGAATACGGCACCTGCTCTAGTACGATGCGGTGGCGTAGGGTAGGGTAAATGGCTTACGATACGCAAGCGAAATTCTATGAGAATCTGGGCCTTTGTTTTCAAATCGTATTTTACATTCAGGTTAAAAAATTCCGATAATCTGGAACTATTATTAACAAAGCCCCGCCGCCTCCCGACACCGCCGCCTCCCGACACCGCCGCCTCCCGAAACTGCCACCTCCCGAAACCGCCGGCTCCCGAAACCACCACCTCCCGACACCGCCGCCTCCCGAAACTGCCGGCTCCCGAAACCACCACCTCCCGACACCACCACCGCCGTCTCCCAACACCGCCGCCTCCCGACACCGCCGCCTCCCGAAACCGCCACCTCCTGACACCGCCGCCTCCTGAAACCGCCACCTCCCGACACCGCCGCCTCCCGACATCGCCGCCTCCCGACATCGCCGCCTCCCGACATCGCCGCCTCCCGAAACTGCCACCTCCTGACACCGCCGCCTCCCGAAACTGCCACCTCCCGACACCGCCGCCTCCCGAAACTGCCACCTCCCGAAACCGCCGGCTCCCGAAACCACCACCTCCCGACACCGCCGCCTCCCAACACCGCCGCCTCCCGACACCGCCGCCTCCCGAAACCGCCACCTCCTGACACCGCCGCCTCCTGAAACCGCCACCTCCCGACATCGCCGCCTCCCGACATCGCCGCCTCCCGAAACCGCCACCTCCCGACACCGCCGGCTCCCGAAACTGCCACCTCCCGACACCGCCGCCTCCCGAAACCGCCACCTCCTGACACCGCCGCCTCCTGAAACCGCCACCTCCCGACATCGCCGCCTCCCAACACCGCCGCCTCCCGACACCGCCGCCTCCCGAAACCGCCACCTCCTGACACCGCCGCCTCCTGAAACCGCCACCTCCCGACACCGCCGCCTCCCGACATTGCCGCCTCCCGACATCGCCGCCTCCCGAAACCGCCACCTCCGCCTCCCGACACTGCAGCCTCCCGACACCGCCGCTTTGTAATTTATTGTAACATATTGTTTTGCGCTGCACTCTTTTATTACAGATGGGTGGAGATGGAGGCAAATGGAAGGCGATGGGAGGAGAAGGGAGAAGATGGAAGGAAATGAAAGGAGATGGGAGGAGATGGAAGGTGATGGGAGGGGATGAAAGGAGATGGGAGGAGATGGGAGGCGATGGGAGGAGATGGAAAGAAATGGAAGGAGATGGGAGGTGATAGAAGGAGATGGGAGGAGATGGAAAGAAATGGAAGGAGATGGGAGGTGATAGAAGGAGATGGGAGGAGATGGAAGGAAATGGAAGGAGATGGAAGGTGATAGGAGATGAGAGGAGATGCAAAGCGATGGGAGGAGATGGAAGGTGATAGAAGGAGATGGAAGGCAATGGGAGGAGATAGGAGGAGATGGAAGGAAATAATAGGAGATGGAAGGCAATGGAAGGAGATGGAAGGGAATGGAAAGAGATGAAAGGAGATGGGAGCAGATGGAAGGCGATGGGAGGAGATGGAAGGCAATGGAAGGAGATGGAAGGCGATGGGAGGAGATGTAAGGAGATGGGAGGCGATGGAAGGAAATGGAAGGTGATGGGAGGAGATGGAAGGTGATAGAAGGAGATGGGAGGAGATGAAAGGAGATGGAAGGAAATGGGAGGAGATGGAAGGTGATGGGAGGAGATGAAAGGAGATGGGAGGAGATGGAAGGCGATGGGAGGAGATGGAAGGCGATGGCAGGCGATTGAAGGAGATGGGAGAAGATGGAAGGAAATGGGAGGAGATGAAATGAGATGGGAGGCGATGGGAGGAGATGGAAGGATATGGGAGGAGATGGAAGGACATGGGAGGAGATGAAAGGATATGGAAGGACATGGGAGGAGATGGAAGGCGATGGGAGGAGATGAGAGGAGATGGAAGGAAATGGAAGGACATGGGAGGAGATGGGAAGAGATGGAAGGACATGGGAGGAGATGGAAGGACATGGGAAGAGATGGAAGATGGAAGGATGGGAGGAAATGGAAGGAGATGGAAGGACATGGAGAGGAGATGGAAGGATGGAATGGAAGGATATGGAAGGACATGGGAGGAGATGGAAGGATATGGAAGGACATGGGAGGAGATGGAAGGACATGGGAGGAGAAGGAAGGAGATGCGTTGATGTTACAGAGAAGGAAGACGAATGGCTGATCTGTGAAAAGTAACATTTGGAATCCTCTGCTCCTCGGGGGAGGTCCTTCTTGATGATGGAAGGTGATGGGAGGAGATGAAAGGAGATGGGAGGAGATGGGGAGGCCGATGGGAGGAGATGGAAAGAAATGGAAGGAGATGGGAGGTGATAGAAGGAGATGGGAGGAGATGGAAGGAAATGGAAGGAGATGGAAGGTGATAGGAGATGGGAGGAGATGCAAAGCGATGGGAGGAGATGGAAGGTGATAGAAGGAGATGGAAGGCAATGGGAGGAGATAGGAGGAGATGGAAGGAAATAATAGGAGATGGGAGGAGATGGAAGGCAATGGAAGGAGATGGAAGGGAATGGAAGGAGATGGAAGGCGATGGGAGGAGATGGAAGGCGATGGGAGGAGATGGAATCTTCAGCTCCTCGGGGGAGGTCCTTCTTGAAGAATTGCAGGGAAGGTTTCTCATTCTTCTATCCCGCCGCTGGAAGTCGGATCATCCGGCGCTTTGTTCTCCTTGTTTTGGAAGATTTTCCTATTTTTGGAGTGAGAAGTATTTCCGTGCCAGAAAAGTCATCCCCCGGAACGCGTCGCTCGCACCTTATTAATTAGGTCGGTGGGAGACGGCGGCCAAAGCCAAATTCCACGGATTAAGATAAACAGATTATCGGTGTTATGAAAATTCTTTATTAGTCGTCAGCGAGGGATTAGGAGGGCGATGAGAAGCGACTGCGTCTGGAAATCACATCATTACCCTCCAGCGTCACGGACTCCACGGGGGGGGGGGACATTAAAGCGGAACTCCGGATATGTGCAGTATAACACATCGCTAAAAGTATGTGAACCCCCAAATATCGAGCTCAGGTGTCTCCTTGTGTGCACCCCCCCCCCCCCGGTGTACAGAGACAGCTCCATAAAGACAATGGGCCAGATTCAGGTAGATTGGCGCATCTTTGCTCTGGAGTAACGCTTCTCATTTACGTTACGCTGCAGAAATTTTAGGAGCAAGTGCTGTTATTCACGAAGCACTTGCTCCTAAAGTTGCGGCAGCGCATCGCAAATGAGCCGGCGGAATTCAAATTGGGCGGGTACGGGGCGTGTAGTATTCTAATTATGCGCGATCCCGCGGCGAACGTACTGCGCATGCGTCGACTGTCAATGCATCCCAGTGCGCATGCTCCAAATTCTGTCAGTGAACGTCAATGACGTCACATCCCCATTCATGAACGTTTTACGCAAACAACGCGTTTTTTTTTTTTCCGACGCAATGACGACGCCTATACTTAACATAGGATACTCCACTAGGGGGCTGCTTTATCTTTACGCCGCGTATCGCTTCCGGAAACGTCGGAAAGTCACTGCGTCGCGCCCGAATACGATCGTGATTTGCCGATTCCCGCTGATTAACATATTTTTTCGGCGTAAATCAGCGGGAACGCCCCCAGCGCCATTTTTAAATTAATGTTGCGATGCGATGGCGAAATTCAATTACGCCGATCGCATCGGAACTCCAACCCGGCGTTTCTTGTTTTCTGGTTACAGAAAACAGAAACGTCGGCTTAAAGTGACAGTTAGGCTGGAGTATCACTGATAGATCCCGCCATAACTCTACCTGAATCTGGCCCATTGTGTGAAGAAAAGACTTCTCATCCAACATCAGTACCTGACCTCCCAAATGTTCCCTTTTCTGATTGGATACAAATTCCCACAGACATCCTCCAAAGTATTGTAGGAACCCTTCCCAGAAAAGTAGAGCCAGCTCCATAAAGACATGTGGGGAGGAACTCGAGTGTCCTGCACAGAGTCCTGACCTTATCCCTACTGAAGACCTTTATGATAAACTGGAACACTGATGGTGAGCCAGGTCTTCTCATCCAACATCAGTACCTGACTTTGAAAATGTCCCTTTAGCTGATTGGACGCACATTTCCACATACATACTCCAAACATTTTGGCTAAGCCTTCCCAGAAAAGTAGAGCCAGCTCCATAAAGACACAAGGTGACCAGTTTGGTGTGACCTGCACAGAGTCCTGACCTCATCCTTACTGATCACCTTTGGAATGCTGATGGTGAGCCAGGTCTTCTCATCCAACATCTGTACCTGACCTCACATGGGGAGACTCCATATTAATAGTCGTGTTCCAGAGCTGGGCGCCCAACAAGCTAAGATAAGTGTAACAGTCAGGTGGCCACAAACAGTTGTATTTGGTGTGTGTGACGGGAGTCACTTTGGGTGGGTGGTTTGTGTGACAGAAGTCACTTTGGGTGGGGGGTTTGTGTGACGGGAGTCACTTTGGGTGGGGTGTTTGTGTGACGGGAGTCACTTTGGGTGGGGTGTTTGTGTGACGGGAGTCACTTTGGGTGGGGTGTTTGTGTGACGGGAGTCACTTTGGGTGGGGGGTTTGTGTGACGGGGGTCACTTTGTGTGGGGGGTTTGTGTGACGGGAGTCACTTTGGGTGGGGGGTTTGTGTGACGGGAGTCACTTTGGGTAGGGGGTTTGTGTGAAGGGGGTCACTTTGTGTGGGGGGTTTGTGTGACGGGAGTCACTTTGGATGGGGGGTTTGTGTGACGGGGGTCACTTTGTGTGGGGGGTTTGTGTGACGGGAGTCACTTTGGGTGGGGGGTTTGTGTGACGGGAGTCACTTTGGGTGGGGGGTTTGTGTGACGGAAGTCACTTTGGGTGGGGGGTTTGTGTGACGGGAGTCACTTTGGGTGGGGGGTTTGTGTGACGGGGGTCACTTTGGGTGGGGGGTTTGTGTGACGGGAGTCACTTTGGGTGGGGGGTTTGTGTGACGGGAGTCACTTTGGGTGGGGGGTTTGTGTGACGGGGGTCACTTTGGGTGGGGGGTTTGTGTGACGGGGGTCACTTTGTGTGGGGGGTTTGTGTGACGGGGTCACTTTGGGTGGGGTGTTTGTGTGACGGGAGTCACTTTGGGTGGGGTGTTTTGTGTGACGGGAGTCACTTTGGGTGGGGGGTTTGTGCGGCTCGGCTTACCTTGGAGAGCTCTGG
The DNA here is from genome assembly GCA_029574335.1 of Rana kukunoris. Taxonomy (NCBI): domain Eukaryota; kingdom Metazoa; phylum Chordata; class Amphibia; order Anura; family Ranidae; genus Rana; species Rana kukunoris. The sequence continues at coordinate 50,546 of JAJQKJ010001405.1, read as the reverse complement.
AGGCTCCTTGGGGAGCTCCTTCCCCGTCCCTCTTATGTGTAGATCCCCCTGTGTCTCTAATAGGGGTACAGGGGGGCTGAGGACCCCACTATGATCTGTGATAGTCACACTCCATGTTGTATATATTGTGTGTTGGCTGTTGTGGACTCTTTGCTGGGATGGTTTGGGGTGTGGTTGTATTCTATTGTCTATTGTGATGTCTGCCTCAACTATTATGGGATGTGTAAGTGTGTTTGCTGTGAGGAAAGAGGGAGGGGGGATTCCTCCAGCAGCCCCCTGATGATGAGACTGTTTACTGACTAGAGGTTGACCACCTGACCTGTGTGTCTATTGTCATTGGACAGTTTAACCCGCCCTGTTTTCCAAGGGTGGGGGAGGTGTCTTGAAGTGAGGTATCTGTGTAACGTGTGAGTCTACCTCACACTGAGGTGTTGTCTGGTAACTGGGGGGGAAAAAGATCTTGGATGGAGTGGTACCCAACGGAGGAAGCATTGACAGCGGACACAGTCTCGGGTTCCTCACAGGTTGAATAGCAGAATTTAGTCCAGTTGAATGGAATGCAGAGGTCAGGTACTGAAGATAGATGAGAAGACCAATCTCACCATTTTGTAGGGATGAGGTCAGGTGATCGGTAGGGATGAGGTCAGGTGATTGGTAGGGATGAGGTCAGGTGACCGGTAGGGATGAGGTCAGGTGATCAGTAGTGATGAGGTCAGGTGATAGGTAGGGATGAGGTCAGGTTATCAGTAGTGATGAGGTCAGGTGATCGGTAGGGATGAGGTCAGGTGACCGGTAGGGATGAGGTCAGGTGACCGGTAGGAATGAGGTCAGGTGATCGGTAGGGATGAGGTCAGGTGATCAGTAGGGATGAGGTCAGGTGATCGGTAGGGATGAGGTCGGGTGATCGGTAGGGATGAGGTCGGGTGATCGGTAGGGATGAGGTCAGGTGACCGGTAGGGATGAGGTCAGGTGATCGGTAGGGATGAGGTCAGGCGATCGGTAGGAATGAGGTCAGGTGATCGGTAGGGATGAGGTCAGGTGATCGGTAGGGATGAGGTCAGGTGACCGGTAGGGATGAGGTCAGGTGATCGGTAGGGATGAGGTCAGGTGATCGGTAGGGATGAGGTCAGGTGACCGGTAGGGATGAGGTCAGGTGATCGGTAGGGATGAGGTCAGGTGACCGGTAGGGATGAGGTCAGGTGACCGGTAGGGATGAGGTCAGGTGATCGGTAGGGATGAGGTCAGGTGATCGGTAGGGATGAGGTCAGGTGATCGGTAGGGATGAGGTCAGGTGACCGGTAGGGATGAGGTCAGGTGATCGGTAGGGATGAGGTCAGGTGATCGGTAGGGATGAGGTCAGGTGACCGGTAGGGATGAGGTCAGGTGACCGGTAGGGATGAGGTCAGGTGACCGGTAGGGATGAGGTCAGGTGACCGGTAGGGATGAGGTCAGGTGATCAGTAGGGATGAGGTCAGGTGACTGGTAGGAATGAGGTTAGGTGATCAGTAGGGATGAGGTCAGGTGATCGGTAGGAATGAGGTCAGGTGACCGGTAGGGATGAGGTCAGGTGATCGGTAGGAATGAGGTTAGGTGATCAGTAGGGATGAGGTCAGGTGACCGGTAGGAATGAGGTCAGGTGATCAGTAGGGATGAGGTCAGGTGACCGGTAGGGATGAGGTCAGGTGATCAGTAGGAATGAGGTCAGGTGATCAGTAGGGATGAGGTCAGGTGATCAGTAGGGATGAGGTCAGGTGATCAGTAGGGATGAGGTCAGGTGATCAGTAGGGATGAGGTCAGGTGATCAGTAGGGATGAGGTCAGGGCTCTGTGCAGGACATGCAAGTTCCTCCCTGACCTTTCACCTTACATGTCAGGGCGGGGCTCCGCCCTTCCTTCTCAGAGCTCTGTACTCAGCTGACGTTTAATTGCCAGACTTTTCCTTCGACACTCCCATCCTGGGCGGGCCCAACGGCCGACGAATCAAAACCTGCTCTGCATCCCCAAGACCCGCTACAAATCGAAAGGGGAACGAAGATTTGCAGTCCAGGGGCCACGGCTGTGGAACGCGTTACCAACCACCATCGCGCCTTCAGGAAAAAACTGAAGACCCGCCTCTTCTAAAGGACAAGGACCTCCCTGGACACAAGCGCCTTGAGGCGATGTGCTATACAAGTCACTCAACTGGTCTTCATTTCCTGAGCTGCTGGTTATATAAACTCCCTGGACCAGATCTTCTGTGCCTTTGTCTTGGTCAACATATCCGCACTCTCTCTGCTGTGTTCTCCTGTGAAAGACTTTCGCTTGGCCAACTTCCCTTCTGGTTCCTGTTTGCTGCACCCGACTTCGCTGATCTCTGGCCTCCTGTTTCTCTGGATTGTTCTGACTACCCGTCCTGGTTACCAAACTCTGGCTATGTTTGGACCAAGTTTGCTCTGTTTATACCATTTTAATAAATACAGTGAAACCTTGGATTGCGAGTGGTTAACGAGCGTTTCGCAATACGAGAGCTGTTTTCCAAAATCCTGACTCGGTTTGTGAAGAATTCAAGCCACATCGGTGTTCAGTACCGCATTTGGCCTGAGGTGGGGGGGAGGGGTCGTCAGAGTCGAGCGGAGCCAATCGGAAATGCTCAGAAATACTTTGTTCCCGAGTTCAGCCGAGCTGTCCTCAAGCCTTTCTGAGTGTTTCTGAGGCTCCCCCCCACCTCTGGCCACATGCGGTATTTCATACAATTGAAGTCAATGTGGAACAAATTATTTTCCTTTGCATTGACTTCTATGGGGAAACTCGCTTTGGATTACAAGCATTCTCCTGGAACGGATTATCCTCGTGATCGGAGGTTCCGCTGTGATTTTTACTGCACGTCTGATTGGTGGTTCCTGACACTTCACCACCTCACACATCTGAAGGGGTTCCCACATAGGTTGGGCCACTTCTTTATGTAAGACGGGGTCACTTTGAAGCCAGGCAGCCACAAGGACCCATCACATTACTGTGTAAATGACACTGGCGGTGAAGGGGTTAAGTGTGTCCTAGGGAGTGATTCTAACTGTGTGGGGGTGGGGCTACCTGTGACACATCACTGATCACCGCTCCTGATGATAGGGAGCAGTGATCAGTGTCCTGTCACTAGGCAGAACAGGGAGATGCCTTGTTTACCTCTTCCTCTCCGTGAGACGATCGCAGGACTCCCGGTGGATCGGACGATCAGGGTATTGGCACCCCATCTGCCCCTCCCCCTTCTTCATACATTGAGAAAAATGTGTTAATAGAGACCCGAGCAGCCAGAATTCCTCATTTGGGTGTTCAGAAAACCTTGGCTCATCGGGAGCTATAAATCCATATTGTGAACGATGATTCTCAGCGGCGGAGACGTTAATTACCTCCAGAGCTCAGCGAGGGGAACCGGCCTAATGAGGCCTCTCTGCGCCGCGCCGCGCCGCACATGACTGTGCAAAGGAGGGTAACGTGGAGATCTCATGCCGGAGTCTGCGGGGGAAAACGCCGGCCCACTTTGTAGAGGAAGGTCTGACCTCAATGTGCCTGACCTGCATTGCGTCTCACAACGGGAGGGGCCACAATGGGCCCCATACTGTCCTACTCATGGTTGGGTGGAGGACGGTCACAGGGAACAGATCCTCATCGCAATGTTTAGTATTTTTATATAAGGAGGAGAACGGCTGGATAGAACGACTTACCTTTGTCCTATGAGAACGTTCAGCATTATGTGGAGCTCTAGGAGATCAAATGAGAGCCGCCATTTGTGACCTCCTTGAAGATCCAATGACCTCAGAACTTCGAGTCTCTGACTTTGGACAAATCTGCCGGTCCGGAGAAGAGTATAGTGGCCCCTTGCCGACCGCTGCAGGACTGGGCATATCGACGTACCTGTACGTCGCCTTTAAGACGCGGCATCGTGGGTGCGCACCCCCCGCAAGCTCTGTGAGTGTGACCGCGGGTCCTGCGATCGTCTCACGGAGAGGAAGAGGTAAACAAGGCATCTCCCAGTTCTGCCTAGTGACAGGACACTGATCACTGCTCCCTATCATCAGGAGCGGTGATCAGTGATGTGTCACAGGTAGCCCCACCCCCACATAGTTAGAATCACTCCCTAGGACACACTTAACCCCTTCACTGCCAGTGTCATTTACACAGTAATCAGTGCATTTTTATAGCACTGATCGCTGTATGAATGACAATGGTCCCAAAATAGCGCCAAAAGTGTCCGATGTGTCCGCCATAATGTTGCAGTCACAATAAAAATCGCTGATCGCCGCCATTACTAGTAAAAAAAAAAATATTGATGGATAATGGCGCCATACAGGGCCGCTGTTAGAAATGATGGGGCCCCGTACAGCCTTTCTGACGAGCGCCTCCACCCTTCAGAGATGCAGTAGACCAGCGGCGCTGACTTTATCCGCAATCGCCCTGAAAATGAAAAATAAGCCCCTCCTCTGCTCCCGCCTCCTGGGCCCCTCTGTTGATGTGATGAGCCACAGGGAAATGTAAGTGAACCCCTGGTAAGCAAAGTAGAAGAGGGGGGGGGGGGGTGTGGTCTAGTAAAATCAATTCATTCATTTAGGCAGAAATAAACAATAAAGATGCCTCGGGGCCCCACCTGTTTAGCAGATTTGGCCCGGGCCCTCTACAACAGGACCAGTTGTACGGCCTTGCCGAAAAAGACTGATGATCCAGGGTATCAAATGGTCTACAGCAGGCATGTCCACAGTCCGGCCCGCGGGCCAATCACGGCCCACGTTCCAGACGGCCCGCCTGTATATCTTTTGTGGCCCCCAACAAATCCCTGAGCGCCGGGGGCCACAAAAGATGTACATGCTAGCTGGACTTGGAGGGGACAGCGAGGAGGCGGGACGATGGCCGTACATACTGGAATATTTCCTGTTTACACGGCGACCTCTGTAAAAGGAAGTCCCTTCTCTTGCGCTGCCATTGGACGACTGTTCGGTCCATCACAGGAGGCGGGACTTTCAGTTAAAGAGGCTGCCGAGGAGACAGGAGTTTCTGCGCTTGTCCCGCCCCCTCCAAGGCGGCTGCAGATGGGCATGAATCAGGCTGCACTGATGGCAATGGTGAGTCTGCATTCATGTCAATAGGGGTGCTGCATTCAGAACAAGGGGGTGCTGCATTCAGGATAAGGGGGTGCTGCATTCAGGACAAGGGGGGTGCTGCATACAGGACAAGGGGGTGCTGCATTCAGGATAAGGGGGTGCTGCATTCAGGACAAGGGGGTGCTGCATTCAGGACAAGGGGGTGCCGTATTCAGGACAAGGGGGGTGCCACATACAGGACAAGGGGGTGCTGCATTCAGGACAAGGGGGTGCTGCATTCAGGATAAGGGGGTGCTGCATTCAGGACAAGGGGGGTGCTGCATACAGGACAAGGGGGTGCTGCATTCAGGATAAGGGGGTGCTGCATTCAGGATAAGGGGGTGCTGCATTCAGGACAAGGGGGTGCTGCATTCAGGATAAGGGGGTGCTGCATTCAGGACAAGGGGGGTGCTGCATACAGGACAAGGGGGTGCTGCATTCAGGATAAGGGGGTGCTGCATTCAGGACAAGGGGGTGCTGCATACAGGACAAGGGGGTGCTGCATTCAGGGGGTGCTGCATTCAGGACAAGGGGGGTGCTGCATACAGGACAAGGGGGTGCTGCATTCAGGGGGTGCTGCATTCAGGACAAGGGGGGTGCTGCATTCAGGACAAGGGGGTGCTGCATACAGGACAAGGGGGTGCTGCATTCAGGATAAGGGGGTGCTGCATTCAGGACAAGGGGGTGCTGCATACAGGACAAGGGGGTGCTGCATTCAGGGGGTGCTGCATTCAGGACAAGGGGGGTGCTGCATACAGGACAAGGGGGTGCTGCATTCAGGGGGTGCTGCATTCAGGACAAGGGGGGTGCTGCATTCAGGACAAGGGGGTGCTGCATTCAGGACAAGGGGGGTGCTGCATACAGGACAAGGGGGTGCTGCATTCAGGACAAGGGGGGTGCTGCATTCAGGACAAGGGGGGTGCTGCATACAGGACAAGGGGGGTGCTGCATTCAGGACAAGGGGGGTGCTCCATACAGGACAAGGGGGTGCTGCATACAGGACAAGGGGGTGCTGCATACAGGACAAGGGGGTGCTGCATTCAGGACAAGGGGGGTGCTGCATTCAGGACAAGGGGGGTGCTGCATACAGGACAAGGGGGTGCTGCATACAGGACAAGGGGGGTGCTGCATTCAGGACAAGGGGGGTGCTGCATTCAGGACAAGGGGGGTGCTGCATTCAGGACAAGGGGGTGCTGCATACAGGACAAGGAGGGTGCTGCATTCAGGACAAGGGGGGTGCTGCATTCAGGACAAGGGGGGTGCTGCATTCAGGACAAGGGGGTGCTGCATACAGGACAAGGGGGGTGCTGCATTCAGGACAAGGGGGGTGCTGCATTCAGGACAAGGGGGGTGCTGCATTCAGGACAAGGGGGTGCTGCATACAGGACAAGGGGGTGCTGCATTCAGGACAAGGGGGGGGTTGTGCATACAGGACAAGGGGGTGCTGCATTCAGGACAAGGGGGTGCTGCATTCAGGACAAGGGGGGGTGCTGCATTCAGGACCAGGGGGTGCTGCATTCAGGACAAGGGGGGTGCTGCATTCAGGACAAGGGGGGTGCTGCATTCAGGACAAGGGGGGGTTGTGCATACAGGACAAGGGGGTGCTGCATTCAGGACAAGGGGGTGCTGCATTCAGGACAAGGGGGTGCTGCATTCAGGACAAGGGGGGTGCTGCATTCAGGACAAGGGGGGGTTGTGCATACAGGACAAGGGGGTGCTGCATTCAGGACAAGGGGGTGCTGCATTCAGGACAAGGGGGTGCTGAATTCTGGGAAACACCCCTGTGTGCACGCCTATGGTCTAAGGAGATCAGGAAGATTTCGGTGAATTATTGGCGCTCTTCATGAGGGATCTTCTTCTGGATCCGCTCCGGGGTTCAGGGACCGGAGGATGGAGAATAGTATTGTTCTGATTGGACGATGTGCTTCCTACCTCCGTAGAACCTTCAGAGGAGAGTCCCGTGGCTGGACCCGGAGTGACCCGCACAGCCCCGTATTATTATGAAATATTCCAGCGATGTTCCATGTGAATCTCCGGGGATTCATCCACATGTCGGGTCTGCAGAGCGGAGGACACCGCGGGCGACTCCATCTTGTCTCCAGCACTTCATTTCTCATCCGAGTTTTCACCAAATCCCCCCCCTCAGGTCCTTCCAGAACTACGTCTTCACACCGGGGGAGGGGAATATTCAGACTTTCCATTTATAAAAAGAGAATCGGAATGAAGGTGAAGCGTCCGGAGAAATCCGATTCTTTCATTCCCCTCCCCCGAAGATTAAATCATTTCTAAGACTCCGTTTATATCTTTATGTGATTTTGTTTTGTGTCCCGGCAGACGAATCAGAACTCCGAGAACTCCGATCGGCCATTCACACTCTATGAGTCCAGATTCACAGAGAGTTGGGCGCACATTACGCCGCCGTAGCGCAAACGTCGTGCGCCGGCACAGCGCAGAGAGCCAAGCTATTGCTCCCAACGCTGCACCAGCGTGGCGTAAGTTTCCAAGGCGCAGGCCGGCGTAGGTGGAAGTGGGCGTGACCCCATGCAAATGATGGCTCGAGCATGGTGCAGCGTTTTACGCCCGGCGCATCACGAACTGCGCATGCACTGTGACGTTGACGCTTGCCCAGCACCCTTATGTGCATGCTCACAACCACGCCGGCACAATTGCCTAAGCTACGCCGGATTACAACGTACACCGCAAACGTAACGTACGCCCAATACCTGGCCTGTGTTCTCTGGGGCAGACCTTTGCATGTCTGTTGCTGGGTTGCGCCTCACCTTGGGACTCCATCCCTGCGGGGAGACGCTGTGTTCACAGGGGCTCCCCCTCCCTTGGGACTACATCCCTGCGGGGAGACGCTGTGTTCACAGGGGCTCCCCCTCCCTTGGGACTACATCCCTGCATGAAGACGCTGTGTTCACAGGGGCTCCCTCCTCCCTTGGGACTACATCCCTGCGGGGAGACGCTGTGTTCACAGGGGCTCCCCCTCCCTTGGGACTACATCCCTGCATGAAGACGCTGTGTTCACAGGGGCTCCCTCCTCCCTTGGGACTACATCCCTGCGGGGAGACGCTGTGTTCACAGGGGCTCCCCCTCCCTTGGGACTACATCCCTGCGGGGAGAGGCTGTGTTCCCGGGGGCTCCATCTCCCTTGGGACTACATCCCTGCGGGGAGACGCTGTGTTCATGGGGGCTCGCCCCCTCCCTTGGGACTACATCCCTGCGGGGAGACGCTGTGTTCACAGGGGCTCCCTCCTCCCTTGGTACTGCATCCCTGCGGGGAGAGGCTGTGTTCCCGGGGGCTCCCCCTCCCTTGGGACTACATCCCTGCGGGGAGACGCTGTGTTCACAGGGGCTCCCTCCTCCCTTGGGACTACATCCCTGCGGGGAGACGCTGTGTTCACGGGGGCTCACCCCTCCCTTGGGACTACATCCCTGCGGGGAGATGCTGTGTTAACGGGGGCTCCTTCCTCCCTTGGAACTGCATCCCTGCGGGAAGACGCTGTGTTCACGGGGGCTCCCCCTGCCTTGGGACTACATCCCTGCGGGGAGACGCTGTGTTCACAGGGGCTCCTTCCTCCCTTGGGACTACATCCCTGCGGGAAGACGCTGTGTTCACAGGGGCTCCCTCCTCCCATGGGACTACATCCCTGCGGGGAGAGGCTGTGTTCCCAGGGGCTCCCCCTCCCTTGGGACTACATCCCTGCGGGGAGACGCTGTGTTCACGGGGGCTCCCCCTGCCTTGGGACTACATACCTGCGGGGAGACGATGTGTTTACAGGGGCTCCCCCTCCCTTGGGACTACATCCCTGCGGGGAGACGCTGTGTTCACGGGGGCTCGCCCCCATTCCTTGGGACTACATCTCTGCGGGGAGACGCTGTGTTCACAGGGGCTCGCCCCCTCCCTTGGGACTACATCCCTGCGGGGAGACGCTGTGTTCACGGGGGGCTCACCCCCTCCTTTGGGACTACATCCCTGCGGGGAGACGCTGTGTTCACGGGGGCTCGCCCCCTCCCTTGGGACTACATCCCTGCGGGGAGACGCTGTGTTCACAGGGGCTCCCTCCTCCCTTGGGACTGCATCCCTGCGGGGAGAGGCTGTGTTCCTGGGGGCTCCCCCTCCCTTGGGACTACATCCCTGCGGGGAGACGCTGTGTTCATGGGGGCTCGCCCCCTCCCTTGGGACTACATCCCTGCGGGGAGACGCTGTGTTCACAGGGGCTCCCTCCTCCCTTGGTACTGCATCCCTGCGGGGAGAGGCTGTGTTCCCGGGGGCTCCCCCTCCCTTGGGACTACATCCCTGCGGGGAGACGCTGTGTTCACAGGGGCTCCCTCCTCCCTTGGGACTACATCCCTGCGGGGAGACGATGTGTTTACAGGGGCTCCCCCTCCCTTGGGACTACATCCCTGCGGGGAGACGCTGTGTTCACAGGGGCTCCTTCCTCCCTTGGGACTACATCCCTGCATGAAGACGCTGTGTTCACAGGGGCTCCCTTCTCCCTTGGGACTACATCCCTGCGGGGAGACGCTGTGTTCACGGGGGCTCCCCCTCCCTTGGGACTACATCCCTGCGGGGAGACGCTGTGTTCACAGGGGCTCCCTCCTCCCTTGGGACTACATCCCTGCGGGGAGATGCTGTGTTCACGGGGGCTCACCCCTCCCTTGGGACTACATCCCTGCGGGGAGACGCTGTGTTCATGGGGGCTCCCCCCCTCCCTTGGGACTACATCCCTGCGGGGAGAGGCTGTGTTCACGGGGGCTCCCCCTCCCTTGGGACTACATCCCTGCGGGGAGACGCTGTGTTCACAGGGGCTCCCCCTCCCTTGGGACTACATCCCTGCATGAAGACGCTGTGTTCACAGGGGCTCCCTCCTCCCTTGGGACTACATCCCTGCGGGGAGACGCTGTGTTCACAGGGGCTCCCCCTCCCTTGGGACTACATCCCTGCATGAAGACGCTGTGTTCACAGGGGCTCCCTCCTCCCTTGGGACTACATCCCTGCGGGGAGACGCTGTGTTCACAGGGGCTCCCCCTCCCTTGGGACTACATCCCTGCGGGGAGAGGCTGTGTTCCCGGGGGCTCCATCTCCCTTGGGACTACATCCCTGCGGGGAGACGCTGTGTTCATGGGGGCTCGCCCCCTCCCTTGGGACTACATCCCTGCGGGGAGACGCTGTGTTCACAGGGGCTCCCTCCTCCCTTGGTACTGCATCCCTGCGGGGAGAGGCTGTGTTCCCGGGGGCTCCCCCTCCCTTGGGACTACATCCCTGCGGGGAGACGCTGTGTTCACAGGGGCTCCCTCCTCCCTTGGGACTACATCCCTGCGGGGAGACGCTGTGTTCACGGGGGCTCACCCCTCCCTTGGGACTACATCCCTGCGGGGAGATGCTGTGTTAACGGGGGCTCCTTCCTCCCTTGGAACTGCATCCCTGCGGGAAGACGCTGTGTTCACGGGGGCTCCCCCTGCCTTGGGACTACATCCCTGCGGGGAGACGCTGTGTTCACAGGGGCTCCTTCCTCCCTTGGGACTACATCCCTGCGGGAAGACGCTGTGTTCACAGGGGCTCCCTCCTCCCATGGGACTACATCCCTGCGGGGAGAGGCTGTGTTCCCAGGGGCTCCCCCTCCCTTGGGACTACATCCCTGCGGGGAGACGCTGTGTTCACGGGGGCTCCCCCTGCCTTGGGACTACATACCTGCGGGGAGACGATGTGTTTACAGGGGCTCCCCCTCCCTTGGGACTACATCCCTGCGGGGAGACGCTGTGTTCACGGGGGCTCGCCCCATTCCTTGGGACTACATCTCTGCGGGGAGACGCTGTGTTCACAGGGGCTCGCCCCCTCCCTTGGGACTACATCCCTGCGGGGAGACGCTGTGTTCACGGGGGGCTCACCCCCTCCTTTGGGACTACATCCCTGCGGGGAGACGCTGTGTTCACGGGGGCTCGCCCCCTCCCTTGGGACTACATCCCTGCGGGGAGACGCTGTGTTCACAGGGGCTCCCTCCTCCCTTGGGACTGCATCCCTGCGGGGAGAGGCTGTGTTCCTGGGGGCTCCCCCTCCCTTGGGACTACATCCCTGCGGGGAGACGCTGTGTTCATGGGGGCTCGCCCCCTCCCTTGGGACTACATCCCTGCGGGGAGACGCTGTGTTCACAGGGGCTCCCTCCTCCCTTGGTACTGCATCCCTGCGGGGAGAGGCTGTGTTCCCGGGGGCTCCCCCTCCCTTGGGACTACATCCCTGCGGGGAGACGCTGTGTTCACAGGGGCTCCCTCCTCCCTTGGGACTACATCCCTGCGGGGAGACGATGTGTTTACAGGGGCTCCCCCTCCCTTGGGACTACATCCCTGCGGGGAGACGCTGTGTTCACAGGGGCTCCTTCCTCCCTTGGGACTACATCCCTGCATGAAGACGCTGTGTTCACAGGGGCTCCCTTCTCCCTTGGGACTACATCCCTGCGGGGAGACGCTGTGTTCACGGGGGCTCCCCCTCCCTTGGGACTACATCCCTGCGGGGAGACGCTGTGTTCACAGGGGCTCCCTCCTCCCTTGGGACTACATCCCTGCGGGGAGATGCTGTGTTCACGGGGGCTCACCCCTCCCTTGGGACTACATCCCTGCGGGGAGACGCTGTGTTCATGGGGGCTCCCCCCCTCCCTTGGGACTACATCCCTGCGGGGAGAGGCTGTGTTCACGGGGGCTCCCCCTCCCTTGGGACTACATCCCTGCGGGGAGACGCTGTGTTCACAGGGGCTCCCTCCTCCCATGGGACTACATCCCTGCGGGGAGAGGCTGTGTTCCCGGGGGCTCCCCCTCCCTTGGGACTACATCCCTGCGGGGAGACGCTGTGTTCACGGGGGCTCCCCCTGCCTTGGGACTACATCCCTGCGGGGAGACGATGTGTTCACAGGGGCTCCCTCCTCCCTTGGGACTACATCCCTGCGGGGAGAGGCTGTGTTCCCGGGGGCTCCCCCTCCCTTGGGACTACATCCCTGCGGGGAGAGGCTATGTTCCCGGGGGCTCCCCCTCCCTTGGGACTACATCCCTGCGGGGAGACGCTGTGTTCACGGGGGCTCCCCCTGCCTTGGGACTACATCCCTGCGGGGAGACGCTGTGTTTACAGGGGCTCTCCCTCCCTTGGGACTACATCCCTGCGGGGAGACGCTGTGTTCACGGGGGCTCGCCCCATTCCTTGGGACTACATCTCTGCGGGGAGACGCTGTGTTCACAGGGGCTCCCTCCTCCCTTGGGACTACATCCCTGCGGGGAGAGGCTGTGTTCACGGGGGCTCCCCCTCCCTTGGGACTACATCCCTGCGGGGAGACGTTGTGTTCACGGGGGCTCGCCCCCTCCCTTGGGACTACATCCCTGCGGGGAGACGCTGTGTTCACGGGGGCTCGCCCCCTCCCTTGGGACTACATCCCTGTGGGGAGACGCTGTGTTCGCGGGGGCTCGCCCCCTCCCTTGGGACTACATCCCTGCGGGGAGACGCTGTGTTCACAGGGGCTCCCTCCTCCCTTGGGACTGCATCCCTGCGGGGAGAGGCTGTGTTCCCGGGGGCTCCCCCTCCCTTGGGACTACATCCCTGCGGGGAGACGCTGTGTTCATGGGGGCTCGCCCCCTCCCTTGGGACTACATCCCTGCGGGGAGACGCTGTGTTCACAGGGGCTCCCTCCTCCCTTGGTACTGCATCCCTGCGGGGAGAGGCTGTGTTCCCGGGGGCTCCACCTCCCTTGGGACTACATCCCTGCGGGGAGACGCTGTGTTCATGGGGGCTCGCCCCCTCCCTTGGGACAACATCCCTGCGGGGAGACGCTGTGTTCACAGGGGCTCCCTCCTCCCTTGGTACTGCATCCCTGCGGGGAGAGGCTGTGTTCCCGGGGGCTCCCCCTCCCTTGGGACTACATCCCTGCGGGGAGACGCTGTGTTCACAGGGGCTCCCTTCTCCCTTGGGCCTGCATCCCTGCGGGGAGAGGCTGTGTTCCCGGGGGCTCCCCCTCCCTTGGGACTACATCCCTGCGGGGAGACGCTGTGTTCACAGGGGCTCCCTCCTCCCTTGGGACTACATCCCTGCGGGGAGACGCTGTGTTCACGGGGGCTCACCCCTCCCTTGGGACTACATCCCTGCGGGGAGATGCTGTGTTCACGGGGGCTCCTTCCTCCCTTGGAACTGCATCCCTGCGGGAAGACGCTGTGTTCACGGGGGCTCCCCCTGCCTTGGGACTACATCCCTGCGGGGAGACGATGTGTTTACAGGGGCTCCCCCTCCCTTGGGACTACATCCCTGCGGGGAGACGCTGTGTTCACAGGGGCTCCTTCCTCCCTTGGGACTACATCCCTGCGGGAAGACGCTGTGTTCACAGGGGCTCCCTCCTCCCATGGGACTACATCCCTGCGGGGAGAGGCTGTGTTCCCGGGGGCTCCCCCTCCCTTGGGACTACATCCCTGCGGGGAGACGCTGTGTTCACGGGGGCTCCCCCTGCCTTGGGACTACATACCTGCGGGGAGACGATGTGTTTACAGGGGCTCCCCCTCCCTTGGGACTACATCCCTGCGGGGAGACGCTGTGTTCACGGGGGCTCGCCCCATTCCTTGGGACTACATCTCTGCGGGGAGACGCTGTGTTCACAGGGGCTCGCCCCCTCCCTTGGGACTACATCCCTGCGGGGAGACGCTGTGTTCACGGGGGGCTCACCCCCTCCTTTGGGACTACATCCCTGCGGGGAGACGCTGTGTTCACGGGGGCTCGCCCCCTCCCTTGGGACTACATCCCTGCGGGGAGACGCTGTGTTCACAGGGGCTCCCTCCTCCCTTGGGACTGCATCCCTGCGGGGAGAGGCTGTGTTCCCGGGGGCTCCCCCTCCCTTGGGACTACATCCCTGCGGGGAGACGCTGTGTTCATGGGGGCTCGCCCCCTCCCTTGGGACTACATCCCTGCGGGGAGACGCTGTGTTCACAGGGGCTCCCTCCTCCCTTGGTACTGCATCCCTGCGGGGAGAGGCTGTGTTCCCGGGGGCTCCCCCTCCCTTGGGACTACATCCCTGCGGGGAGACGCTGTGTTCACAGGGGCTCCCTCCTCCCTTGGGACTACATCCCTGCGGGGAGACGTTGTGTTTACAGGGGCTCCCCCTCCCTTGGGACTACATCCCTGCGGGGAGACGCTGTGTTCACAGGGGCTCCTTCCTCCCTTGGGACTACATCCCTGCATGAAGACGCTGTGTTCACAGGGGCTCCCTCCTCCCTTGGGACTACATCCCTGCGGGGAGACGCTGTGTTCACGGGGGCTCCCCCTCCCTTGGGACTACATCCCTGCGGGGAGACGCTGTGTTCACAGGGGCTCCCTCCTCCCTTGGGACTACATCCCTGCGGGGAGATGCTGTGTTCACGGGGGCTCACCCCTCCCTTGGGACTACATCCCTGCGGGGAGACGCTGTGTTCACGGGGGCTCGCCCCATTCCTTGGGACTACATCTCTGCGGGGAGACGCTGTGTTCACAGGGGCTCGCCCCCTCCCTTGGGACTACATCCCTGCGGGGAGACGCTGTGTTCACGGGGGGCTCACCCCCTCCTTTGGGACTACATCCCTGCGGGGAGACGCTGTGTTCACGGGGGCTCGCCCCCTCCCTTGGGACTACATCCCTGCGGGGAGACGCTGTGTTCACAGGGGCTCCCTCCTCCCTTGGGACTGCATCCCTGCGGGGAGAGGCTGTGTTCCCGGGGGCTCCCCCTCCCTTGGGACTACATCCCTGCGGGGAGACGCTGTGTTCATGGGGGCTCGCCCCCTCCCTTGGGACTACATCCCTGCGGGGAGACGCTGTGTTCACAGGGGCTCCCCCCTCCCTTGGGACTACATCCCTGCGGGGAGAGGCTGTGTTCACGGGGGCTCCCCCTCCCTTGGGACTACATCCCTGCGGGGAGACGCTGTGTTCACAGGGGCTCCCTCCCCCCATGGGACTACATCCCTGCGGGGAGAGGCTGTGTTCCCGGGGGCTCCCCCTCCCTTGGGACTACATCCCTGCGGGGAGACGCTGTGTTCACGGGGGCTCCCCCTGCCTTGGGACTACATCCCTGCGGGGAGACGATGTGTTCACAGGGGCTCCCTCCTCCCTTGGGACTACATCCCTGCGGGGAGAGGCTGTGTTCCCGGGGGCTCCCCCTCCCTTGGGACTACATCCCTGCGGGGAGAGGCTGTGTTCCCGGGGGCTCCCCCTCCCTTGGGACTACATCCCTGCGGGGAGACGCTGTGTTCACGGGGGCTCCCCCTGCCTTGGGACTACATCCCTGCGGGGAGACGCTGTGTTTACAGGGGCTCTCCCTCCCTTGGGACTACATCCCTGCGGGGAGACGCTGTGTTCACGGGGGCTCGCCCCATTCCTTGGGACTACATCTCTGCGGGGAGACGCTGTGTTCACAGGGGCTCCCTCCTCCCTTGGGACTACATCCCTGCGGGGAGAGGCTGTGTTCACGGGGGCTCCCCCTCCCTTGGGACTACATCCCTGCGGGGAGACGTTGTGTTCACGGGGGCTCGCCCCCTCCCTTGGGACTACATCCCTGCGGGGAGACGCTGTGTTCACGGGGGCTCGCCCCCTCCCTTGGGACTACATCCCTGCGGGGAGACGCTGTGTTCGCGGGGGCTCGCCCCCTCCCTTGGGACTACATCCCTGCGGGGAGACGCTGTGTTCACAGGGGCTCCCTCCTCCCTTGGGACTGCATCCCTGCGGGGAGAGGCTGTGTTCCCGGGGGCTCCCCCTCCCTTGGGACTACATCCCTGCGGGGAGACGCTGTGTTCATGGGGGCTCGCCCCCTCCCTTGGGACAACATCCCTGCGGGGAGACGCTGTGTTCACAGGGGCTCCCTCCTCCCTTGGTACTGCATCTCTGCGGGGAGAGGCTGTGTTCCCGGGGGCTCCCCCTCCCTTGGGACTACATCCCTGCGGGGAGACGCTGTGTTCACAGGGGCTCCCTCCTCCCTTGGGACTGCATCCCTGCGGGGAGAGGCTGTGTTCCCGGGGGCTCCCCCTCCCTTGGGACTACATCCCTGCGGGGAGACGCTGTGTTCACAGGGGCTCCCTCCTCCCTTGGGACTACATCCCTGCGGGGAGACGCTGTGTTCACGGGGGCTCACCCCCTCCCTTGGGACTACATCCCTGCGGGGAGACGCTGTGTTCACGGGGGGCTCACCCCCTCCTTTGGGACTACATCCCTGCGGGGAGACGCTGTGTTCACGGGGGCTCGCCCCCTCCCTTGGGACTACATCCCTGCGGGGAGACGCTGTGTTCGCGGGGGCTCCCCCTCCCTTGGGACTACATCCCTGCGGGGAGACGCTGTGTTCACAGGGGCTCCCTCCTCCCTTGGGACTACATCCCTGCGGGGAGACGCTGTGTTCACAGGGGCTCGCCCCCTCCCTTGGGACTACATCCCTGCGGGGAGACGCTGTGTTCACGGGGGGCTCACCCCCTCCTTTGGGACTACATCCCTGCGGGGAGACGCTGTGTTCACGGGGGCTCGCCCCCTCCCTTGGGACTACATCCCTGCGGGGAGACGCTGTGTTCACAGGGGCTCCCTCCTCCCTTGGGACTGCATCCCTGCGGGGAGAGGCTGTGTTCCCGGGGGCTCCCCCTCCCTTGGGACTACATCCCTGCGGGGAGACGCTGTGTTCATGGGGGCTCGCCCCCTCCCTTGGGACTACATCCCTGCGGGGAGACGCTGTGTTCACAGGGGCTCCCCCCTCCCTTGGGACTACATCCCTGCGGGGAGAGGCTGTGTTCACGGGGGCTCCCCCTCCCTTGGGACTACATCCCTGCGGGGAGACGCTGTGTTCACAGGGGCTCCCTCCCCCCATGGGACTACATCCCTGCGGGGAGAGGCTGTGTTCCCGGGGGCTCCCCCTCCCTTGGGACTACATCCCTGCGGGGAGACGCTGTGTTCACGGGGGCTCCCCCTGCCTTGGGACTACATCCCTGCGGGGAGACGATGTGTTCACAGGGGCTCCCTCCTCCCTTGGGACTACATCCCTGCGGGGAGAGGCTGTGTTCCCGGGGGCTCCCCCTCCCTTGGGACTACATCCCTGCGGGGAGAGGCTGTGTTCCCGGGGGCTCCCCCTCCCTTGGGACTACATCCCTGCGGGGAGACGCTGTGTTCACGGGGGCTCCCCCTGCCTTGGGACTACATCCCTGCGGGGAGACGCTGTGTTTACAGGGGCTCTCCCTCCCTTGGGACTACATCCCTGCGGGGAGACGCTGTGTTCACGGGGGCTCGCCCCATTCCTTGGGACTACATCTCTGCGGGGAGACGCTGTGTTCACAGGGGCTCCCTCCTCCCTTGGGACTACATCCCTGCGGGGAGAGGCTGTGTTCACGGGGGCTCCCCCTCCCTTGGGACTACATCCCTGCGGGGAGACGTTGTGTTCACGGGGGCTCGCCCCCTCCCTTGGGACTACATCCCTGCGGGGAGACGCTGTGTTCACGGGGGCTCGCCCCCTCCCTTGGGACTACATCCCTGCGGGGAGACGCTGTGTTCGCGGGGGCTCGCCCCCTCCCTTGGGACTACATCCCTGCGGGGAGACGCTGTGTTCACAGGGGCTCCCTCCTCCCTTGGGACTGCATCCCTGCGGGGAGAGGCTGTGTTCCCGGGGGCTCCCCCTCCCTTGGGACTACATCCCTGCGGGGAGACGCTGTGTTCATGGGGGCTCGCCCCCTCCCTTGGGACTACATCCCTGCGGGGAGACGCTGTGTTCACAGGGGCTCCCTCCTCCCTTGGTACTGCATCCCTGCGGGGAGAGGCTGTGTTCCCGGGGGCTCCACCTCCCTTGGGACTACATCCCTGCGGGGAGACGCTGTGTTCATGGGGGCTCGCCCCCTCCCTTGGGACAACATCCCTGCGGGGAGACGCTGTGTTCACAGGGGCTCCCTCCTCCCTTGGTACTGCATCTCTGCGGGGAGAGGCTGTGTTCCCGGGGGCTCCCCCTCCCTTGGGACTACATCCCTGCGGGGAGACGCTGTGTTCACAGGGGCTCCCTCCTCCCTTGGGACTGCATCCCTGCGGGGAGAGGCTGTGTTCCCGGGGGCTCCCCCTCCCTTGGGACTACATCCCTGCGGGGAGACGCTGTGTTCACAGGGGCTCCCTCCTCCCTTGGGACTACATCCCTGCGGGGAGACGCTGTGTTCACGGGGGCTCACCCCTCCCTTGGGACTACATCCCTGCGGGGAGATGCTGTGTTCACGGGGGCTCCTTCCTCCCTTGGAACTGCATCCCTGCGGGAAGACGCTGTGTTCACGGGGGCTCCCCCTGCCTTGGGACTACATCCCTGCGGGGAGACGATGTGTTTACAGGGGCTCCCCCTCCCTTGGGACTACATCCCTGCGGGGAGACGCGGTGTTCACAGGGGCTCCTTCCTCCCTTGGGACTACATCCCTGCGGGAAGACGCTGTGTTCACAGGGGCTCCCTCCTCCCATGGGACTACATCCCTGCGGGGAGAGGCTGTGTTCCCGGGGGCTCCCCCTCCCTTGGGACTACATCCCTGCGGGGAGACGCTGTGTTCACGGGGGCTCCCCCTGCCTTGGGACTACATACCTGCGGGGAGACGATGTGTTTACAGGGGCTCCCCCTCCCTTGGGACTACATCCCTGCGGGGAGACGCTGTGTTCACGGGGGCTCGCCCCATTCCTTGGGACTACATCTCTGCGGGGAGACGCTGTGTTCACAGGGGCTCGCCCCCTCCCTTGGGACTACATCCCTGCGGGGAGACGCTGTGTTCACGGGGGGCTCACCCCCTCCTTTGGGACTACATCCCTGCGGGGAGACGCTGTGTTCACGGGGGCTCGCCCCCTCCCTTGGGACTACATCCCTGCGGGGAGACGCTGTGTTCACAGGGGCTCCCTCGGGACTGCATCCCTGCGGGGAGAGGCTGTGTTCCCGGGGGCTCCCCCTCCCTTGGGACTACATCCCTGCGGGGAGAGGCTGTGTTCCCGGGGGCTCCCCCTCCCTTGGGACTACATCCCTGCGGGGAGACGCTGTGTTCACAGGGGCTCCCTCCTCCCTTGGGACTACATCCCTGCGGGGAGACGATGTGTTTACAGGGGCTCCCCCTCCCTTGGGACTACATCCCTGCGGGGAGACGCTGTGTTCACAGGGGCTCCCTCCTCCCATGGGACTACATCCCTGCGGGGAGAGGCTGTGTTCCCGGGGGCTCCCCCTCCCTTGGGACTACATCCCTGCGGGGAGACGCTGTGTTCACGGGGGCTCCCCCTGCCTGGGGACTACATCCCTGCGGGGAGACGCTGTGTTCACGGGGGCTCGCCCCCTCCCTTGGGACTACATCTCTGCGGGGAGACGCTGTGTTCACAGGGGCTCCCTCCTCCCTTGGGACTACATCCCTGCGGGGAGACGCTGTGTTCACGGGGGCTCGCCCCCTCCCTTGGGACTACATCTCTGCGGGGAGACGCTGTGTTCACAGGGGCTCCCCCTCCCTTGGGACTACATCCCTGCAGGGAGAGGCTGTGTTCCCGGGGGCTCCCCCTCCCTTGGGACTACATCCCTGCGGGGAGACGCTGTGTTCCATATATCCTCCAATCACAGATCCCCCCATATATCCTCCAATCACAGATCCCCCCCATATATCCTCCAATCACAGATTCATCTCAATCTCTTGCGCCCCCAGGGGCCAGACGGGGTCACAGCAGCGCCGTGCCCATCCAGAACCGGTAGAGACACAATAACTCGGCAGATCATTCCGGAAAGTCGTCTTTTTATTCAAACATTTTACAGTGAGAATCTCTAACAATTTATAATAAAATTCAAAACAGAAAAATAAAATAAAGCAACACACAGAATATACCGATCAGGATAATCACAGCGTTACATGAAGAGAAGAACGGCGGCGGGGGCGGGGAGGTTGGATACGAATGTGACCTCTGGGCGGCCAATAAAGACATACGTGATACAGGCTGCCCACCCCTCCCCCCACACATCCTGCCAGTAGACAAGTGATTTTTCCACTTCCTGTAATATAGTGACAACGCTTCCTGTCCTGCACAGCGGCGTTGTCACCCTGTGGAAGGAAAAGACAAATACAATAAAACTTGACTCCTGATTGGTGGAATCTTCCTTCCTTCCCGGGTTACCGATCTTCGCCTGTCCCTGGCTTGGGATTTACTGAATACGTTCAAATGCCGATTACTATTCCCTCTATCCTCCTCCACTTCATAGTCAGCCCTTCAATCTCTCTCTGCATCGGTCACATGATCTCCGCCAAAGAGAGTCAGCGCTCTTGTGCTCACCGATTGGCCAGATCGGCATGAATGGCAATCCTACTGAAGCAGATGGACAAGAGACGGAAAACCGCTCCATCGAAGGGCCCGCACACCTCTCCCTCTAAGGGCCACACACCTCTCCCTCTAAGGGCCAGTCACACCTCTCCCTCTAAGGGCCCGCACACCTCTCTATCTAAGAGCTGATTATACCTCTCCCTCTAAGGGCCGGCCACATCGCTCTATACTAAGGGTCAGTCATACCGCTCCATTTAAGAGCAAGTCTCACCTATCCATCCAAGGGCCGGTCACACCTCTCCATCCAAGGGCCGGTCACACCTCTCCATCTAAGGGCCGGTCACACCTCTCCATCTAAGGGCCGGTCACACCTCTCCATCTAAGGGCCGGTCACACCTCTCCATCTAAGGGCCGGTCACACCTCTCCATCTAAGGGCCGGTCACACCGGTAGTAGTCGGTCTCATGGATCCAGGTCATGGTAGATCTAGTAGTAGTCGGTCTCATGGATCCAGGTCATGGTAGATCGTGTAGTAGTCGGTCTCATGGATCCAGGTCATGGTAGATCTAGTAGTAGTTGGTCTCATGGATCCAGGTCATGGTAGATCTAGTAGTAGGTCACATTCAGTTGGACTTTTTCTGTAATGTTGACAACGTTTCATAGATCCTTCAGTTCCTTATGTTGTGTCTGTGAATAGTTATGAAACATCTTCAACATTACGGAGAATGTGCCTGACTAATACCAGATCTACCATGATCTGGATCCATGAGACCACCTACTACTAGATTTACCATGATCTGGATCCATGAGACCACCTACTACTAGATTTACCATGATCTGGATCCATGAGACCACCTACTACTAGATCTACCATGACCCGGATCCATGAGACCAACTACTAGATCTACCATGACCCGGATCCATGAGACCACCTACTAGATCTACCATGACCCGGATCCATGAGACCACCTACTAGATCTACCATGACCCGGATCCATGAGACCACCTACTAGATCTACCATGACCCGGATCCATGAGACCACCTACTAGATCTACCATGACCCGGATCCATGAGACCACCTACTAGATCTACCATGACCCGGACCCATGAGACCGACTACTACTAGATCTACAAGAGACCGGCTACTCCTAGACATCCTATTTATACATTTGAAATGTGTTTAGCTCCCCACCAGATCTACAATGAAGCCTAATAATAATAATCCATATCAAAGCTCTGCGGATCCCTTTGATCCGATCAGGAATAGAGAGATGAAGGAGAGGAGACATCAGACGTCCCTGATAGACAGAGCTCATCATAAAAAGGAGAACAGAGAGGAAGGCGTCTGATCACAGAGGAAACAAAAGATGAACACACCGCCGATCGCCGTATTGTGTGATCTGTGAAGCCCAAATACTCGTGATGGGAAGATGAAAACAGAACAAGGATGTCCCAATGATAGAGGCGGGTGTTGGTCCTGTATGATGAAGATATAAAGTGCAACCGGCCTGCCCCCCAACACACACAGGCTGCCCCCCAACACACAGCCTGCCTCCAACACACACAGCCTGCCTCCAACACACAATCTGCCCCAACACACACAGGCTGCCCCCCAACACACAATCTGCCCCAACACACACAGGCTGCCCCCCAACACACAATCTGCCCCCCAACACACAGGCTGCCTCCAACACACAATTTGCCCCAACACACACAGGCTGCCCCCCACAGTGGTGCCGGTATCAGGTGTACTCTTCAGTATATAACACCCGTAGAAGAGATCACAGTATCTATGCTTACAAAAGGGGGAGAGGGGAGAAGGCAGCTCCATATTATTGGCCATGAGGGGGGTGGGGTTGGAGGCAGCTCCATATTATTGGCCATGAGGGGCCAATAAGCACCATTGTACTCCATAATCAGCACAGACTCCTTCTTCCAATCCCATTGTCAGACACCCTGCCCCACCCACTTCTGTGTGTGGACACCCGTATCATGGGGTGTGGCTACTACTCAGCACTGCCAATATAGTGTACCGGAGGGGTGTGGCTACTACTCTGCTCTGACAAACACAAAGCACTGGAGGGGTGTGGCTACTAAGCTCTGCCAGCACACAACACTGGAGGTGGAGTCACTACAGGGCTGGTCACAAGAACAATGCCCCTCCCCATTCATGTCTATGGTGGACATCCATTCATCTCTGAGGTGGACATTCATTCATCTCTATGGTGGACATTCATTCATCTCTATGGTGGACATCCATTTATCTCTATGGTGGACATCTATTTATCTCTATAGTGGACATTCATTTATCTCTATGGTGGACATCTATTTATCTCTATAGTGGACATTCATTCATCTCTATGGTGGACATCCATTCATCTCTATGGTGGACATCTATTTATCTCTATGGTGGACATCCATTCATCTCTATGGTGGACATCCATTCATCTCTATGGTGGACATCTATTCATCTCTATGGTTGAATCCATTCATCTCTATGGAGGACATCCATTCATCTCTATGGTGGACATCCATTCATCTCTATGGTGGACATCCATTCATCTCTATGGTGGACATTCATTCATCTCTATGGTGGACATCCATTCATCTCTATGGTAGACATCCATTCATCTCTATGGTAGACATCTATTCATCTCTATGAAGGACATTCATTCATCTCTATGGTGGACATCTATTCATCTCTATGGTGGACATCTATTCATCTCTATGGTAGACATCCATTCATCTCTATGGTGGACATCTATTCATCTCTATGGTGGACATCTATTCATCTCTATGGTAGACATCCATTCATCTCTATGGTGGACATCTATTTATCTCTATGGTGGAATCCATTCATCTCTATGGTGGACATCCATTCATCTCTATGGTAGACATCCATTCATCTCTATGAAGGACATTCATTCATCTCTATGGAGGACATCCATTCATCTCTATGGTGGACATCCATTCATCTCTATGGTAGACATCCATTCATCTCTATGAAGGACATTCATTCATCTCTATGGAGGACATCCATTCATCTCTATGGTAGACATCCATTCATCTCTATGAAGGACATTCATTCATCTCTATGGAGGACATCCATTCATCTTTGAGGTGGACTCGGCTTTTCTTCATATAAAATAAAATACAATAAAAATAAAATAAAATACCCGACAATAAAACACAAGAAGAAATGTGAAAGGATGAAGGGAAAACACACAGAAGTGACCGGAGAACGGTCCTGATTGTCTGCAGACACAACTTCCAATATTCTACACCTACAACATTAAGATATCACTCAGAGTTTTCCGGCAGGAGGCGTCCTTTGGTAAAGAGGACCTGTCCCTGCACAGTGCCTGGTACACCATGTCCTCGGACAGGCTGAGGTACACCGCTAAGGATAGTCCCTGGATGGAATACAGCGGAACCTCGGATTGCGAGTAACGAGCGTTTCCCAATACAAGCACTGTATTTAAAAAAATCCTGACTCGGTTTGCGTGTTATCTCGGAAAAAGGACGAGCAGGGTTCAGGTTCACAGAGGTGTGCAGTACCGCATGTGGCCTGAGGTGGGGGGGGGGCACCGGATCCGAACAGAAAGACTCAGAAATACTATGTTCCTGAGCCTTTCCAAGGTCAGCCAAGCTACCCTCGGGCCTTTCCCCCCCACCTCTCGCCACATGCGGTATTGCATCCCATTGAAGTCAATGCGGAACAAATTATTTTCGTTTCCATTGACTTCAATGGGGAATCTCGCTTTGATATGCGAGTGCTTTGGATTACGAGCGTTCTCCTGAAATGGATTATCCTCGTCATCCGAGGTTCTGCTGTATATGATTGAACAGAGGAGGTCACAACGCTCCAGGCTCTACAGAGGACCTGTCCCTTTATAACCGTCACCTCCATTACACAGTGTCTGGTACGCCATGTCCTCGGGCAGGCTGAGGTACACC
The DNA here is from genome assembly GCA_029574335.1 of Rana kukunoris. Taxonomy (NCBI): domain Eukaryota; kingdom Metazoa; phylum Chordata; class Amphibia; order Anura; family Ranidae; genus Rana; species Rana kukunoris. The sequence goes on along the minus strand of JAJQKJ010001405.1, from coordinate 26,217 downwards.
GCTGAGGATAGTCCCTGGATCCAGGACCTGGACAGAATATATGGTTGGACTATCATTAATCCTGACCACAACGCCCCAGGCTCTACAAACAGAGGACCTGTCCCTTTATAACCGTCACTTGCAGTACACCATGTCCTTGGACAGGATGAGGTACACCGCTGAGGATAGTCCCTGGATTCAGGACCTGAACATAATATATGATTGGACGATCCTCTACTGCTATCCTGATTATTGAACAGAGGAGGCCACAAAGTCTCTGGGTTTTAAAAACAGAGGACCTGTCCCTTTATAACCGGCACCTGCAGTACACAGTGCCTGGTACGCCATGTCCTCGGACAGGCTGAGGTACACCGGTGAGGATAGTCCCTGGACGGAATATATGACTGGACTATCATCAATCCTGGTTATTGAACAGAGGAGGCCACAAAGACTCCAGGTTCTACAAACAGAGGACCTGTCCCAAAGAGCCACCGGGCTCTGCGTACAAAACGGGGGTTTAAAGTTGGACACCCCCTTGAACCTTTGACTTGCTCGTGTGTACAGCGTCCAATCACTGATATGTCTTCTACGTGTGAAATGGGTGAGAACTTCAAGAGTGCAAGTGGTTGGATATGAAATATAAGAGACTATACGAGGATAAGAGACCTTCACTTCACCATGGTGGGACACGTGAGGGGGACTGAGCTGGATAACAGACCTTCACTTCACCATGGTGGGACACGTGAGGGGGACTGAGCTGGATAACAGACCTTCACTTCAGCATGGTGGGACATGTGAGGGGGACTGAGACCTTCACTTCACCATGGTGGGACACGTGAGGGGGACTGAGCTGGATAAGAGACCTTCACTTCACCATGGTGGGACACGTGAGGGGGACTGAGCTGGATAAGAGACCTTCATTTCACCATGGTGGGACACGTGAGGGGGACTGAGCTGGATAAGAGACCTTCACTTCACCATGGTGGGACACGTGAGGGGGACTGAGCTCGCTTTACATGCAAATGGTCTCGCTGGTTATGAACCTTCATACAAGATTCATTCCTTCAGCTGCAACTTGCATCAAGACGTCTCCAGAAACCGGTGCATAGAGTATGTTGGGTTTCCAGATTACAGAACTTTCTTGGCCAGACTGTACTGTAATTGGGTGGTTCCGCTGCTTGCTGGCTGACAGCCAATCACAGTACAGTAAGGAGGTCTTCAAAATGTACCGGTTTCCAGAGACAACTTAGAGGCAAGAGATGGGCACTGTAAGGGGAGGTCACCCTCATTGCAGCAGAAGGTTCCTGATTGGAAGGATTGTGTCTGCCCACACCAGCAATGACTGGGATTCGGAAATAAAGACGTCAATGAGTCGACCCAAATGTACCCGCTGAGGTGAGTGGCAGGTACGATTATCAGAGCCGGAGAGTCCCTGAAAGACTCCGCCCCACACTATGCCCTTTTATTGGCTGGACTTTGCCTCTTGGAGTGGTATCGATGGCACGCCAGCTCCATCAGCTCAAGTCCTCCAGATATCTTCTCCTGGAGGACAAAGAAGACAACCATGGCAAGTGCATACCACCGGACAAAGCTGTACATGTAGATGCAGAAGAAGGACACCAGGGTCAGGGCGGTCCAGTACAGCAGGGACGCAAACTTAATTAAATGAACCCGAAATTCCGATTTGCAGGGAGGGATTTTACTGCGTCCGGTGACGTCAAAGTATCTGTCTCCCTCGTAGAAGGCGCGCAGCCGCTCCTCCTTCTCCTTCCAGCGATCCTGGCACCAACGCTGGAGCTCCTCTTTGGGGACGGGCAGGCTATCGATGGGGTACCTGCGCACGTGGAAATGGATTTCCCGAGGAAAGTTGCCGCTGAGAATGTGCTTCTCCGTTTGAGGAATGTTGCGAGGGTAGGCCACGGTGATGTCATGGATGGCGTCAAGGTTGTTGCCTGGAAAAGAGAAGGAAAAAAAATGAAGAATTATTGATCGGGGTCACCAGACGATACGGCATTTCACAATGCTCCTCACATCCAGAGATATGGGCAGCTATGCAGACCTATCCGATAGGTCCCGCCCCCGCTCATCTTCCTAAACTTCCCCATTGGGCCAACATTACTCTGGGCTGCCTTACTGACCAACAGGAAAGCTGGAGAGATGGGAAGGGCTGGAGAGATGGGAAGGGCTGGAGAGACGGGAAGGGCTGGAGAGACGGGAAGGGCTGGAGAGACGGGAAGGGCCGGAGAGACGGGAAGGGCCGGAGAGACGGGAAGGGCCAGAGAGACGGGAAGGGCCAGAGAGACGGTAAGGGCCAGAGAGACGGGAAGGGCCAGAGAGACGGGAAGGGCCAGAGAGACGGGAAGGGCCAGAGAGACGGGAAGGGCCAGAGAGACGGGAAGGGCCAGAGAGACGGGAAGGGCCGGAGAGACCGAGAGACGGGAAGGGGTGGAGAGACAGGAAAGGCCCGTTGAGACGGGAAGGGGTGGAGAGACAGGAAAGGCCCGGAGAGACGGGAAGGGCCGTAGAGAGACGGGAAGGGCCGGAGAGAGATATGGGCAGCTATGCAGATCCCGCCCCTGCTAATTTTCCTAAACTTCCCCATTGGGCCAACATTACTTTGGGCTGCCTCACTGACTAACAGGAAAGCTGGAGAGATGGGAAGGGCCGAAGAGACTGAGAGACGGGAAGGGGTGGAGAGACGGGAAGGGGTGGAGAGACAGGAAATGCCCAGAGAGACGGGAAGGGCCGTAGAGAGATGGGAAGGGCCGGAGAGACGGGAAGGGCCGGAGAGACGGGAAGGGCCAGAGAGACGGGAAGGGCCAGAGAGACGGGAAGGGCCAGAGAGACCGAGAGACGGGAAGGGGTGGAGAGACAGGAAAGGCCCAGAGAGACGGGAAGGGCCGTAGAGAGATGGGAAGGGCCGGAGAGACAGGAAGGGCCGGAGAGAGATATGGGCAGCTATGCAGACCTATCTGATAGGTCCCGCCCCTGCTCATTTTCCTAAACTTCCCCATTGGGCCAACATTACTCTGGGCTGCCTCACTGACCAACAGGAAAGCTGGAGAGATGGGAAGGGCCGAAGAGACTGAGAGACGGGAAGGGCCGGAGAGATGGGAAGGGCTGGAAAGATGGGAGGGGCTGGAAAGATGGGAGGGGCTGGAGAGATGGGGAGGGCCAGAGAGACAGGAAGGACTGGACTCAAGCTTGAGATTCACAGGAAGATATAACCTTAGACGCTTGTAAAACTGGAAATGACCCAAAGTAAAAATATATAAAAAATAATAAAATTCTGCTGGGAGATGTCCAGAGCAGAGGCCCGGAGTTGGTTTACGAATACTAAACAAAATATATAAACTGCCCTGCAAAAGATAAAATAAATTGGCAATTGTAGCAAAACGAACCCGATCGCCCCCCCCCACCCCCACTCACTAATGGAACCTCAGTGCTGCAACGCACCATGTGGTGTATACACTGTAATAGAAAAGGGGCGTTCTTCACCTGCTGTGGTGTACTGGGCCCTATACTCAGAATGAAAGGCTTGTCTAAACATGGGGAAGGAGGTGGGAGAGAAGGAGGAGGAAGAGGTGGAGGAGGGGAGAAGGGAGAGGAGGAGGTGGAGAAGGAGGGGGAGAAGGAGGTGGGAGGAGGAGAAGGAGGTGGGAGGAGGAGAAGGAGGTGGGAGGAGAATAAGGAGGTGGGAGGAGAATAAGGAGGTGGGAGGAGAATGGAGAGAAGGAGGAGGGGGAGAAGGAGGAGGGGGAGAAGGAGAAGAAGGTGGAGGAGGAGAAGAAGGTGGAGGAGGAGAAGGGGGAGAAGGAGGAGGGGGAGAAGGAGAAGAAAAAGGAAGGGGAGGAGGAGAAGAAAAAGGAGGAGTATGATAAGGGGAAGAAGGAGAAGCAGGAGGAGAAGGAGAAAGGAGGGTGAGAAGGGGAAGAATGAGAAGGAGGAGAAGCAGGAGGAGGAGGAGAAGGGGAAGAAGGAGGAGGAGGGAGGGGGAGAAGGTGGAGGAGAAGAAGGTGGAGGAGGGGGAGAAGGAGAAGAAGGAGGTGGAGGAGGGGGAGATGGAAGAGGAAGAGAAGGGGGAGAAGGAGAAGAAGGAGGTGGAGGAGGAGGAGGGGGAGGAGGTGGAGGAGGAGAAGGGGGAGGAGGGGGAGAAGGAGGAAGAGGAGGGGGAGTGGGAGAAGGAGAACTGGGAGAAGAAGGAGGAGGAGAAGCAGGAGGAGGGGGGGAAGAAGAAGCAGCAGGAGGGGGAGTGGGAGAAGGAGAACTGGGAGAAGAAGGAGAAGCAGGAGGAGGAGAAGGGGAAGAAGAAGCAGGAGGAGAAGGGTAAGGAGGAGGAAGGAGAAGGGGGAAGGAGAAGGGGAAGGAGAAGGGGAAGAAGGAGGAGGAGAAGGAGAAGGGGAAAAAGGAGGAGGAGGAGAATGAGGAGGAGAAGGGGGAAGAAGGAGGAAGAAGGAGAAGGAGGAGGAGAAGAAGAAGAAGGGGAAGAAGGAGATGGAGGAGAATGAGGAGGAGGAGGAGAAGGGGAAGAAAGAGGAGAATAAGTAGGAGGAGGAGAAGGGGAAGAAGGAGATGGAGGAGAAGGGTAAGGAGAAGGGGAAGGAGGAGGAGGAGGAGGAAGGAGTAGGAGAAGGAGAAGGGGAAGAAGGAGGAGGAGAAGGAGGAGAAGGGGAAGAAGAAGGAGGAGGAGAATGAGGAGAAGGGGAAGAAGGAGAAGGAGAAGAAGAAGGGGAAGAAGGAGATGGAGGAGAATGAGGAGGAGGAGGAGGAGGAGGAGAAGGGGAAGAAGGAGAAGGAGGAGAAGAAGGAGAAGGAGGAGGAGGAGGAGGAGAAGAAGATGGAGAAGGAGGAGGAGGAGAAGATGGAGAAGGAGGAGAATCGGAAGGATAAGGAAAATAATGAGAAGAGTGGTCCTGCACTGAAGCAGATGGTGGCTGGACAGGCCGGAGTTATTTAGAGCCAAACACCTGAAAGTCATGGAGTCGGCCCGGTGGCTCAAGTTGACAAATGCTGTGGTGTCACCTCCCTGCCCCCAAGCCTGTAGATTGAGCCGTGAGGCTCTGGGGCTCACACATATGCGCTGCGGTGCGATTCCAGTTCCCGTCTCGCATCTCCACAAGCAGGTCACACCGCCCTCTGCGGACTGCTGCGGGTGTCAATACAAAGTTAATGACACCCCCAGATTGGCTCAGATTGCAGGAATCAGATGAGTGAGAACACCGATGCGATCCGATTTCATTGCCAGAAGAAAGGAGTCCCTGCACCTTTAATGTGCGAATCCAATGCGAGTTCAGCCATATGACTTTATACAACTGTACGGCTGAACTCGCATTGCACAGACCTCCCATGTGATCAGCACAGCGGTTGCGAATCTCATGCGAGGTCTGTGTTTGTGTAATCCCGGGCTGAAGGAGAAGCAGCAAACTGATGAGGTCATATTTCTTCTCACCCTTACAATGCCCCTTGTCTGCCGCCTGATTGGCTCTTGTCGCTGTATATGGACACCGCCCAGTTCTTTCCCTGGTAAACCCAAAGTACTATTTTGGTGCGAATCACAAATTCTCCACCAAGTGATTTCAGGATCAGGATCAGGAGTCAAGCCAAAGGCATCATCTCTAGTTTATTACAAAGTCAGTCTAGGAATCACGGCATCGTTATTTCCACGCACGCGCGTTCCCCGTACGAGAATGAGAGGTAGCGGAAATAAAGCGCACAACCCGCCATCGAGCTCCATTGATCTGAGGAACGTTCCGAGAGCGGAACAAAAGCCAACATTTTCAGAGGCGAAACTAATTTCCTGGAAAAATAAATGCGTAGAGCCGCCGCTGCTGGGGGATATAAACAGAAGGAGCGGCGTACGGCGCATTCCAGAGACGTGGAACTCATTTCTGCTCTGTGAAGCTCCAATGATTCTTCTTCTAGATTCATGTATGAAGGGGATACAGAGAATGTTTTCTTCCTGAGAAATGAGCTCTGAACACAAAATAGCTCTTCAGAGATTTAGAGACATTCGGAAGTGGAGAGTCGTGTCGGGATCAGCTGGTGAAGCGCAAGAATGCGGCAAACTCGGGTGGAAAATGAGACCAATTATCAGAGTCCAGGTGGGGCCCCCAGAGAATCATACCTGAGTACAGTCCAATCAGAGCACATACTGGACCCCCCATATAGACATACCTGAGTACAGTCCAATCAGAGCCCATACTGGACCCCCCATATAGACATACCTGAGTACAGTCCAATCAGAGCCCATACTGGACCCCCCATATAGACATACCTGAGTACAGTCCAATCAGAGCACATGTTGGGCCCCCAGTAGACATACCTGAGTACAGTCCAATCAGAGCCCATACTGGACCCCCCATATAGACATACCTGAGTACAGTCCAATCAGAGCCCATGTTGGGCCCCCAGTAAACATACCCGAGTACAGTCCAATCAGAGCCCATACTGGACCCCCCATATAGACATACCTGAGAACAGTCCAATCAGAGCCCATACTGGACCCCCCATATAGACATACCTGAGTACAGTCCAATCAGAGCCCATACTGGACCCCCCATATAGACATACCTGAGTACAGTCCAATCAGAGCCCATACTGGACCCCCCATATAGACATACCTGAGTACAGTCCAATCAGAGCCCATACTGGACCCCCCATATAGACATACCTGAGTACAGTCCAATCAGAGCACATGTTGGGCCCCCAGTAGACATACCTGAGTACAGTCCAATCAGAGCCCATACTGGACCCCCCATATAGACATACCTGAGTACAGTCCAATCAGAGCCCATACTGGACCCCCCATATAGACATACCTGAGTACAGTCCAATCAGAGCCCATACTGGACCCCCCATATAGACATACCTGAGTACAGTCCAATCAGAGCACATACTGGACCCCCCATATAGACATACCTGAGTACAGTCCAATTAGAACCCAGGTTGGGCCCCCAGTAGACATACCTGAGTACAGTCCAATCAGAGCCCATACTGGACCCTCCATATAGACATACCCGAGTACAGTCCAATCAGAGCCCATACTGGACCCCCCATATAGACATACCTGAGAACAGTCCAATCAGAGCCCATACTGGACCCCCCATATAGACATACCTGAGTACAGTCCAATCAGAGCCCATACTGGACCCCCCATATAGACATACCTGAGTACAGTCCAATCAGAGCCCATACTGGACCCCCCATATAGACATACCTGAGTACAGTCCAATCAGAGCACATACTGGACCCCCCATATAGACATACCTGAGTACAGTCCAATTAGAACCCAGGTTGGGCCCCCAGTAGACATACCCAAATACAGTCCAATCAGAGCCCATACTGGACCCTCCATATAGACATACCTGAGTACAGTCCAATCAGAACCCAGGTTTGGCCCCCAGTAAACATACCTGAGTACAGTCCAATCAGAGCCCATGTTGGGCCCCCAGTAAACATACCTGAGTACAGTCCAATCAGAGCCCATACTGGACCCCCCATATAGACATACCTGAGTACAGTCCAATCAGAGCCCATACTGGACCCCCCATATAGACATACCTGAGAACAGTCCAATCAGAGCACATGTTGGGCCCCCAGTAGACATACCTGAGTACAGTCCAATCAGAGCACATACTGGACCCCCCATATAGACATACCTGAGTACAGTCCAATTAGAACCCAGGTTGGGCCCCCAGTAGACATACCCAAATACAGTCCAATCAGAGCCCATACTGGACCCTCCATATAGACATACCTGAGTACAGTCCAATCAGAACCCAGGTTTGGCCCCCAGTAAACATACCTGAGTACAGTCCAATCAGAGCCCATGTTGGGCCCCCAGTAAACATACCTGAGTACAGTCCAATCAGAGCCCATACTGGACCCCCCATATAGACATACCTGAGTACAGTCCAATCAGAGCCCATACTGGACCCCCCATATAGACATACCTGAGAACAGTCCAATCAGAGCACATGTTGGGCCCCCAGTAGACATACCTGAGTACAGTCCAATCAGAGCCCATACTGGACCCCCCATATAGACATACCTGAGTACAGTCCAATCAGAGCACATGTTGGGCCACCATCCTTCCAACAGACACAATCCGTTGGGACGCACGCGGGGCCGTCATTAGTCGCTATATAATTGCTGCTGAGAGGCATAATAAATCCTTCCATTGTACTTCCCGCCATCATGTGTCAGATAAAAGCCGCAAAACGTGTATTAATGCAACGCGTTTCGCCAATCATAACCCCATTACTGTCAGCCACCGAGCGACCGCGCGTCACCGATTAAAGGACAAGTGACAAAAATAAAGAGGAGGAGTCACGCCGCTCCGCAGATCTTCCTGATCCAATAGTTCTCTGCGATTTCTGTGCAGCACGCGCCTTCATGGGGCGAAGGAAGAACTGCGCTCACCACGTGTTGACCCCTGCGCATTCTGCATTGTTTCTGACCCCTGAACTCTTCACACCTCATGAACGTTTTAATGGCCCCCCCCCCCCCACCTGTAATCTTTGATCTCTTCCATGTTGTTCAGATGGATCTCCACCTCTCCAAGGTTACCTGCCCCCCGCCCTGAGTGACATCAATTTCTGAGGCGCGGTGTTATTACCTCTTTCATCTATTGTACTCGGTGCTGCTAGTCTCCTGCAGCCTTTTTTCAGACAGTTCACACCTATATGCCCTCTAGTGATGGCTGCCTGCCATTTCTGGATCTACTGGCAGGATCAACGTTACCGATCGATTGTATTTTCCTCCATAGTGGCTCTTTATAGTGTAATTAAAGTCTTTATTGAGGGAATGTCTCAGACGTCCCGGCGGGCCGGAATGACGAATGCTCCGCGCCGGGGGGCCGGGATGACAAACGCTCCGAGCCGGGGGGCCGGGATGACAAACACTCCGCGCCGGGATGACAAACGCTCAGCGCCGGGGGGGCCGGGATGACAAACGCTCCGCGCCGGGGGGGCCGGGATGACAAACGCTCCGCGCCGGGGGGGGCCGGGATGACAAACGCTCCGAGCCGGGGGGCCGGGATGACAAACGCTCAGCGCCGGGGGGGCCGGGATGACAAACGCTCCGAGCCGGGGGCCGGGATGACAAACACTCCGCGCCGGGATGACAAACGCTCAGCGCCGGGGGGGCCGGGATGACAAACGCTCCGCGCCGGGGGGGCCGGGATGACAAACGCTCCGCGCCGGGGGGGGCCGGGATGACAAACGCTCCGCGCCGGGATGACAAACGCTCAGCGCCGGGGGGCCGGGATGACAAACGCTCCGCGCCGGGGGGGCCGGGATGACGAACGCTCCGCTCCGGGGGGGCCGGGATGACAAACGCTCCGCGCCGGGGGGCCGGGATGACAAACGCTCCGCGCCGGGGGGCCGGGATGACAAACGCTCCGCGCCGGGGGGGGCCGGGATGACAAACGCTCCGCGCCGGGGGGCCGGGATGACAAACGCTCCGCGCCGGGGGGCCGGGATGACAAACTCTCCGCGCCGGGGGGCCGGGATGACAAACGCTCAGCGCCGGGGGGCCGGGATGACAAACGCTCCGCGCCGGGGGGGCCGGGATGACAAACGCTCTGCGCCGGGGGGGCCGGGAAGACAAACGCTCAGCGCCGGGGGGCCGGGATGACAAACGCTCCGCGCCGGGGGGGCCGGGATGACAAACGCTCTGCGCCGGGGGGGCCGGGAAGACAAACGCTCCGCGCCGGGGGGCCGGGATGGCGAACGCTCCGCGCCGGGGGGCCGGGATGACGAACGCTCCGCGCCAGGGGGTCGGGATGACGAACGCTCCGCTCCGGGGGGGCCGGGATGACAAACGCTCCGCGCCGGGGGGCCGGGATGACAAACGCTCCGCGCCGGGGGGCCGGGATGACAAACGCTCCGCGCCGGGGGGCCGGGATGACAAACTCTCCGCGCCGGGGGGCCGGGATGACAAACGCTCAGCGCCGGGGGGCCGGGATGACAAACGCTCCGCGCCGGGGGGGCCGGGATGACAAACGCTCTGCGCCGGGGGGGCCGGGAAGACAAACGCTCAGCGCCGGGGGGCCGGGATGACAAACGCTCCGCGCCGGGGGGGCCGGGATGACAAACGCTCTGCGCCGGGGGGCCGGGAAGACAAACGCTCCGCGCCGGGGGGCCGGGATGGCGAACGCTCCGCGCCGGGGGGCCGGGATGACGAACGCTCCGCGCCAGGGGGTCGGGATGACAAACGCTCCGTGCCGGGGGGGCCGGGATAACGAACGCCCGGCGCCAGGGGGCCGGGATGACGAACGCTCCGCGCCGGCCAGCGACAGCGGTCTTAAGCTAGAGGAAGGAAAGTAGAAGATTCCGGAGAGGGACGCTGAAGGAAAGGTAAGTACGGCCGGCGCTGGTTTCGGGTCCAGGTAAGTGGCGGGTTTCTAGAGCACAATTCCTCTTCCTCCTGTAGACGGGGCCCCGGGCTCTCCAGAGACACCAGGCATTGTACACACCAGACATGGAGAATGGCTTCAGGAGAGGAGCCAATCACAGCGCAGATTTCTCACCGAGCGTCCCTCGCTCTCCGGGCTATTTATAGAAAACACAAATTGTTGTGGGGGAGGGGGGGCGACCGCTCTCGGCACTTATAGAGCCCATTTACATCAACCGCCAAACAACTTAACAAAGCCAATTTCTTTTTTTTTCTACCTTCAGATCCGCTGAGTTGCTGCTTTGAAGATTCGCCTGTAATTTTCTCTCCGGCGGCGGCCAGAAGGTCTCACCGGCTGCAAACCGCAGGCTGAAAATTTCAGTTTTTTTTTGCCGTTTAACAGAAATTCCATTACAGCCGATCTTTTCCCTCCCCGGCGATTGTCTCCAAGGGGAGAAGACGACCCCCGCAGCATTGACATCAGTACAGCGCCCTCACAATTCCCGTCACGTAGGGCCTGGGGTGACGTGCGTCAGCTGAAGATGAGCACCTTGATTAATGCCGCCTTGTGGCGGCGCGGCGAGGAAGTATTTCTGCCATCTTTGAAGGGATTTTGCTGAGGCAGCAGATCTTCAGGAAGACATATTTATGAGTATCAGGCGTGACAGGTATGTCCTCCTTTATAACGCTGCCGATCCATCGCAGAGCCCTCCGATCATTCATCCCACTCGGGTCTGTCAACTGCCGGCTCAGAGACCCAATAGGCAAGATTTGCATTTATATTGGTAAGTCTAGTGCCGCGTACACACTCGGACATTCCGACAAGAAATCCGTGGATACATTTCCTGCCGGAATGTTGGCTCCAACTTGTGTCGCGTACACACGGTCACACAAATTCCGAACGCCAAGAACGCAGAGATGTACAACGCTTACGGCGGCACCAGAAAAGGGAAGTTCCATACCGACTGCGCCACCCTTTGGGCTCCTTCTGCCAATCTCGAGACGATTCGCGTTTTTCAGCCTCGTGCTTTTCAGTCCGTTACAGCGCGACCAATGTTCTACCTCCATTATGAACGCGCCATACTTCCGTCTCGTACTTGATTCAGAGCATGCGTGGAATTTTGTGCGGCGGATTTTGTTGTTGGAAAATTCAGAGCGTGTGTACGCGGCATAAGTGTAACACCATAAAAGCAGAAGAAGAAAATCCCACACACCCAACTATAAGGCCAAACGTTGGGCTCCCGACCAGCATATCTAGAAGAGCTCGTTGGACTTTTCAATCCACAACTATGGTCATTCCCCCCACAACCGTTACCATGGACTCGGCTTCCTTCGTGGCTGTACCATCCTCCACTCTACTGGGAAGGCTTTCCACCAGAATTTGGAGAGTGTCTGTGGGAATTTGTGCCCATTTGTGAGGTCAGGTACTGATGTTGGTTGAGAAGACCCGGTCCTGTTGGCCGAGGTCAACCAAAACCCAATAAAAGCAGTAATCAGCAGAGAATGTCAGCCTGGGGGGCAAAGAGGACAAGTCCCACGGCAAACACAAAGCGATGAGACCGGGGTACGGCAAGGAGATATGTACAATGAGGAGAAGGGGGAAGGCAAGAAGACTGGCTACAATGAGAGGACACAGATGGGTCACAGTGAGGAGATGGGCCACAGTGAGGGGGTGGGCCACAGTGAGGAGATGGGCCACAGTGAGGAGATGGGCCACAGTGAGGAGATGGGCCACAGTGAGGAGATGGGCCACAGTGAGGGGGTGGGCCACAGTGAGGAGATGGGCCACAGTGAGGAGATGGGCCACAGTGAGGAGATGGGCCACAGTGAGGAGATGGGCCACAGTGAGGAGATGGGCCACAGTGAGGAGATGGGCCACAGCGAGGAGATGGGCCACAGCGAGGAGATGGGCCACAGAGAGGAGATGGGCCACAGTGAGGAGATGGGTCACAGTGAGGAGATGGGTCACAGTGAGGAGATGGGCCACAGTGAGGGGATGGGCCACAGCGAGGAGATGGGCCACAGCGAGGGGATGGGCCACAGTGAGGAGATGGGCCACAGTGAGGGGATGGGCCACAGTGAGGGGATGGGCCACAGTGAGGAGATGGGCCACAGCGAGGGGATGGGCCACAGCGAGGACATGGGCCACAGCGAGGGGATGGGCCACAGCGAGGGGATGGGCCACAGTGAGGAGATGGGCCACAGTGAGGAGATGGGCCACAGTGAGGAGATGGGCCACAGTGAGGAGATGGGCCACAGCGAGGAGATGGGCCACAGTGAGGGGATGGGTCCCAACAAGAATACGGGCTACAACAAGGTTGAGGCTACTTCTCTATGCATGCCTATCAGCCTACTGAAGCAAACTGGACCCAATATATTCTCGGACTGGTTTTATCTCAGCGGCCCTTCAACAATGATGCTAGGAGCACCACCTGACACGGCTAGAGGGCGTCTCTCTAACTAGAAAATGAACCATATAATAATAATAATAATAACTGAAAATATAAAAAAACAAAAGATCATAAAAATGTTATACTGTTGGGTGTCCCCGGTGAGAACTGAACCCCGGGGGACCCCAAAGTGAACCCCCCAGATCACCCCAGCCAGTGCTGACCTCGGCTCTCTGATTTACTGATCACCCAGCAGCCCACGTCAGAAGATTGTGCGATCCCCCCTCCCCCGCCGCCTACAATCCGCTTCCTTTGTAACAGGAACCTCCTTTGTGCCGACATCAAAAGGTGTCAGACTATTGTTCAGGCCTACAGCTTCCGCCTGCCATGAACTCTGCTGTCCTTGGGTATATTTGTACTCTGCTGTACACGATCGACAATCCCCACAGCTTCTACATACAATCGATGCCACAGAACAAACCGCATACCGCAATCATACGCATTGTCCTCTGAAGGGCAATTCCAAGAAAGGCGGTCACTGCCGGAGGGCGGGGCCACAACCGGTGAGCCGTTATGAGGGCACCTCCTGCTGAGGGTTCCCGGCTCTTATACCGATCACTGACTGGACTGTTGGGTTTGCCAGAGAATCTTATGTGACTGAATAATAAGCATTGTGAATTCCAAGGGTCCCTTGGGGGTGGGCCGATTGGTCACCTCAGACTTGCCAACCTTCCCATGGAAGATCTGCTCATACAAGAACGTGTTGGTGAATGAATGAGGATTTTCTAGGAGCTCCTTTATTGCCCCCCGCCTGACACAAGGGTTGGCCAGATATCCACACCCAACAGGTTCATCTATATTAGGCCAAATCCAAGCCCCCCCATGGAGATTGTAGTAATAAATAATCTGTGCCGATTGTCCTGACTTCTTCCTCTTCAGTCCTGAGAAAGGGGGATCCTCAACGCTTGTTGGCCCTTCCAGTATTCCTCTGGACTCCGATAAGGAGTGGCCCTTCTATTCCTTATTCTGTAGTCACTTTTCCTGGGGACCACCAATGGAAATCCGAGGAGCCGCCAGTCCCCTCCAATACACATTGAGGACTTCATTGCTCCTCACACCCGATGAATGATGGAAATACTTGTATATGTCAGGCTTGTTCGGGGACTGCGATGTTCCTGGACTGCGTTCGGGGTTGGCGATGTTCGGGGACTGCGATGTTCGTGGACTGCGTTGTTCGGGGTTGGCGATGTTCGGGGACGGCGATGTTCGGGGACACTGATGTTCGGGGACGGCGATGTTCAGGGACAGGGACGCCGATGTTCGGGGACGCCGATGTATGGGGACGCCGATGTTCGGGGACGCCGATGTTCGGGGACAGGGACGCCGATGTTCGGGGACGCTGATGTTGGGGGACGCCGATGTTGGGGGACGCCGATGTTTGGGGATGGGGACGCCGATGTTCGGGGACAGGGACGCCGATGTTCGGGGACGCCGATGTTCGGGGACGCCCATGTTCGGGGACGCCCATGTTTGGGGATGGGGACGCCGATGTTCGGGGACAGGGACGCCGATGTTCGGGGACGCTGATGTTCGGGGACGCCGATGTTGGGGGACGCCGATGTTGGGGGACGCCGATGTTTGGGGATGGGGACGCTGATGGACGGGGACGGCGATGTTTGGGGACAGGGACGGCGATGTTCGGGGACGGCGATGTTCGGGGACGGCGATGTTTGGGGACGGGGACACTGATGTTCGGGGACGCCGATGTTCGGGGACAGGGACGCCGATGTTCAGGGACGCTGATGTTCGGGGACAGGGACGCCGATGTTCAGGGACGCTGATGTTCGGGGACGCCGATGTTGGGGGACGCGATGTTTGGGGACGGCGATGTTTGGGGACAGGGACGCCGATGTTCGGGGACGGCGATGTTTGGGGACGGGGACGCCGATGTTCGGGGTCGGCGGTGACATTCTATAGATAGCGGCGTTCTCCGGGACACGGAGACTATAAATATCATTCTATTCTAGCGCATCTCTCTCTATTATCAGTCAGAAGACGGGTGTAGAGCCGGCGCTGGCGGTCCTGATTCCGCGATCGATCAGTCCGGACATGTCGGCACACAGCAGAGTCTTCTCATTAACATTCAATCACAGTCAGAAAACAAGCCGCAGCTTACAGTCTCCGCGGTATAAACTTCATTTCATCCGACCACCTGGAAGCCGCAATCAGCCCCCCCCCCCCCCGTCACTCCGCTCCCCCTCATTACAACCTTCGCTGCGGCCCTCTAACCCTTTCATTCGGGGACAAAACGTGGACAGCTGTTCCCGGGATCATGCCGATCGATGGCCTTCACTACATGCTGGGGGGGGGGGGAATCAAGTCATCTTCAGATCAGCATAGAGGTTGGTTCTGGGGGGGGCAGATTGAGCGATTCCCCCATCACACCCCCTCTAGGCTCCATATACAACAGTCCCATTCTATAATGTCTTCGCTTAAAGTTGAATTCCAACCGAACTTCTCCTAAAACTGTAACCTTATATTGTTATACAACCAACTGGTCTCGGTTGTATAAATATGTCTGCCATAGAAATGGGAGTGAAAGTCCGGAAAAAAGGGTGGTGGATTCTTGCCGGTAAGGGTGGTGGATTCTTGCCGGTAAGGGTGGTGGTTTCTTGCCGGTAAGGGTGGTGGATTCTTGCCGGTAAGGGTGGTGGATTCTTGCCGGTAAGGGTGGTGGATTCTTGCCGGTAAGGGTGGTGGATTCTTGCCGGTAAGGGTGGTGGATTCTTGCCGGTAAGGGTGGTGGATTCTTGCCGGTAAGGGTGGTGGTTTCTTGCCGGTAAGGGTGGTGGATTCTTGCCGGTAAGGGTGGTGGATTCTTGCCGGTAAGGGTGGTGGATTCTTGCCGGTAAGGGTGGTGGATTCTTGCCGGTAAGGGTGGTGGATTCTTGCCGGTAAGGGTGGTGGTTTTTTGCCGGTAAAGGTGATGGTTTCTTGCCGGTAAGGGCGGTGGATTCTTGCCGGTAAGGGTGGTGGATTCTTGCCGGTAAGGGTGGTGGTTTTTTGCCGGTAAAGGTGATGGTTTCTTGCCGGTAAGGGCGGTGGATTCTTGCCGGTAAGGGCAGTGGATTCTTGCTGGCAGGGTAGTAGATTCTTGCCGGTAAGGATGGTGGATTCTTGCCGGTAAGGGCGGTGGATTCTTGCCGGTAAGGGTGGTGGATTCTTGCTGGCAGGGTAGTAGATTCTTGCCGGTAAGGGTGGTGGATTCTTGCCGGTAAGGGTGGTGGAATCTTGCCGGTAAGTGTGGTGGATTCTTGCCGGTAAGGGCGGTGGATTCTTGCCGGTAAGTGTGGTGGATTATTGCTGGCAGGGTGGTGGATTCTTGCCGGTAAGGGTAACATCTTTATGAATACAACATGTGGGAAGAGCTGCGGTGCGGCCACCTGCACCAATAAATGGCCGGCAGAGCTGAGCGGTTAAATGCGATTCGGGTCTCTGACCCTCTCTGGAGACTTTCATCCAGAGACAACATTTCTGGCTGCAGCCAATCGGATGGTCTATATAAGACCATAGAACAGAGTTCTGCTGTGTCCAGAGGCTCTTTCCACCCTCATCCACTCATATAAATGAGGCTTCACACCTCCCTTACTCCAAAACTAGACTTTCGATATTCCGGCGTATTATCCAAGACTTCAGGTTACTGATGAGGCCCCGACATCGAGAGGAGATTCAGAACTCTGCCGTGATGAAAATTCATGAAGTGTATCTCGGCCAATTACGGTAATGTGTTTAATCCCGCATGCGTTGTCGTATCGCAGGAATTAGCGGCCAAGCGCGTTCAGAGAGGTTCAGGGAAAATGACCGAGATTCGATAAGATTTAATGAGACATAAACATGAGATTGGCGAAACGCCGGACTTCCATCCGAATCAGCCTCGCGCCAATTTTATACTAATATCATAGAAATCGCTGAGCGCAATTTCCAGCCGAATGGCGGTAATTGAATCATTTTCTGAACAACTAAATAAAAAAGTGAGCGCCGGGAAAATACAATTATTATTTGTGAAGTGCGTCTAGACATTGCCTGCCGATACCAGAGCGGAAATACCGGATCAGACCCGGGACAGGAGTATAAAGATTATCCTGTGTACAGGTGAGACCTTCCCTCATAGACTGAGACCTCCATCTACAGCCCCCACACAGGTGAGACCTCCACCACAACCTTCCTCAGAGACCGAGACCTCCACCAGAACCTTCCCTCATAGACTGAGACCTCCATCTACAGCCCTGACCACAGGTGAGGCCTCCACCACAACCTTCCCTCAGAGACCGAGACCTCCACCAGAACCTTCCCTCATAGACTGAGACCTCCATCTACAGCCCCCACACAGGTGAGACCTCCACCACAACCTTCCCTCAGGGACCGAGACCTCCACCTCAACCTTCCCTCATAGACTGAGACCTCCATCTACAGCCCCCACACAGGTGAGACCTCCACCACAACCTTCCCTCAGAGACCGAGACCTCCACCTCAACCTTCCCTCATAGACTGAGACCTCCATCTACAGCCCCCTCATAGGTGAGACCTCCACCACAACCTGTCCTCCTAGACTGAGACCTTCACCTACAACGCCAGCCACAGGTGAGACCTCCATCTACAGCCCCCACATAGGTGAGACCTCCACCACAACCTGTCCTCCTAGACCAGTGACGGCGAACCTTGGCACCCCAGATGTTCTGGAACTACATTTCCCATGATGCTTATGCACTCTGCAGTGTAGCTGAGCATCATGGGAAATGTAGTTCCAGAACATCTGGGGTGCCAAGGTTCTCCATCACTGTCCTAGACTGAGACCTTCACCTACAACGCCAGCCACAGTTGAGACCTCCATCTACAGCCCCGACCACAGGTGAGACCTCCCCCACAACATTTCCTCATAGACTTAGACCCTCCATTTTCAGTCCTGACCACAGGTGAGACCTCCACCACAACCTGTCCTCCTAGACTGAGAACTTCACCTGTAATAGGGGGTACTGGTTATAGGAGGTGCTGGTTACCTTTCCCCGAATGGGGGATAATAGGGGGTACTGGTAATAGGGGGTGCTGGTAACTTTTCCCTGGATGGGGGATAATAGGGGGTGCTGGTTACTTTTCCCCGGATGGGCACAGTGACAGTGTGGAGTGATTTTGGGAAAAAGATGTCCTTTACAATACACACTTTGGGCTTGTGTGGCTGAGACTTGTCCCTCACAGTGCTGGTAGCCGCCGGGCGCCCTACTTTTGCCATAGCCTCATAATTCACTGAACAAGAACGGCTTAATTTGCCGTCAAGTGGAGCCTTGACATTAAATAAGATCGTCTTACATTTCACCCTCCGAAACGCTGCGAGTGTTCCGGGAACTAATTAGCCGTCAATGGGTAGCTACATGGAAAATATTAAAAATACATAACGGGCCGCGCATAAATTCTTAATGGAAGCAAAGCATTGCTTTATTCACCGGGAGAGGATTGGGGGGGGGGGGGGGCGGCTTTGTGTAAGTGGAAACAACGGGATAATGCTTGTCAGTTTCGGCTTCACGGAGCCCGCTCTCGGGTTTCCCTTTGCCGAGCGGCCGAGGCGAGCGTGACTGAGCGATGAAAGATTTAGGTCAGAAAATTTGAGGCTTTGTTGTGAACATTGTCTGGGGACTCCGGACACGTCCGGGTTCCATGACTCAAGTGGAATGGTGTCAGTAGAGCTACTCATATCTGCTAATGACCGCCTTGTGACCAAAATGAAAAATGAATACCATATACAGCAGAGTCGGCATTCTCGGCACAGCGCACCGGGAAAGGAATTCAACGTCTTTGCTGGTTCAGTAAAAAATCCCCCCCCCCCCCCCGAGCCTGAGGTGAGGTGCAAAAAACACGAATGCCGCGTACACATGATCGGAAATTCCAACAGGAAAACCGTGGACTTTTTTTATGATGGAACGTCGGCTCAAACTTGCCTTGCATACAGGCGGTCACACAAATCTTGTCGGAAATTCCGAACGTCAAGAACGCGGAGAAGTTCCCCTCCTGGGGAAGGTCGGAGGAGTCACCTCCTGGGGAAGGTCGGAGGAGTCACCTCCTGGGGAAGGTCTGAGGCGTCACCTCCTGGGGAGGGTCGGAGGCGTCACCTCCTGGGGAGGGTCGGAGGCGTCACCTCCTGGGGAAGGTCGAAGGAGTCACCTCCTGGGGAAGGTCGAAGGAGTCACCTCCTGGGGAAGGTCGAAGGAGTCACCTCCTGGGGAAGGTCGAAGGAGTCACCTCCTGGGGAAGGTCGAAGGAGTCACCTCCTGGGGAAGGTCGAAGGAGTCACGTCCTGGGGAAGGTCGGAGGAGTCACCTCCTGGGGAAGGTCGGAGGCGTCACCTCCTGGGGAAGGTCGGAGGCGT
Source organism: Rana kukunoris (assembly GCA_029574335.1). NCBI lineage: Eukaryota > Metazoa > Chordata > Amphibia > Anura > Ranidae > Rana > Rana kukunoris. The sequence continues at coordinate 7,035 of JAJQKJ010001405.1, read as the reverse complement.
CACCTCCTGGGGAAGGTCGGAGGCGTCACCTCCTGGGGAGGGTCGGAGGCGTCACCTCCTGGGGAGGGTCGGAGGCGTCACCTCCTGGGGAAGGTCGGAGGCGTCACCTCCTGGGGAAGGTCGGAGGCGTCACCTCCTGGGGAAGGTCGGAGGCGTCACCTCCTGGGGAAGGTCGGAGGCGTCACCTCCTGGGGAAGGTCGGAGGCGTCACCTCCTGGGGCGGTGAAGGTGGGGGCGCACGGAGACACAGGATCCTGTGCCTCCGTGCTCCCCCGCCGCGCGATGGCGGCCGGTTAATGAGGCTTTGCGGACTTGTAGGCCGCAAAGCCGCTGCCTCAATTACCAGCCGCCGCGACCTGGCGCCCGGACATTGTCGACCCCTGCACTATGGGAAGTCGACAAGCCGGAGAAGGCAGGGTGATGCTTTGGGCGATGTTCTGCTGGGAAACTTTGGCTCCTCCCATTCATGTGGATGTCACTTGACACGTACCACCTACCTAAATATACTTGGTGACCAAGTACACCCCTTCATAGAAACGCTGTCCCCCCGATGGCTGGGGCCCCTTTAAGCAGGATAATGTGCCCTGCCATTGGCACTCCATATCTCCGGGGGTAATCACCACACATTCCTTCTAATGATATAATACATCTCACCTATCACTCTATTTCCTGTATATCCCAAGTAATCAGACATCACCACAGCTCAGGTTCTCATCTCCATCAGCATGACTGACCCCACCGAGCACCGGTCTTGACTTTCTATTCATAAATCACCAAAGCAAATGACAAACAGGAAGTGATGGCTCCAGCAGCCAATTGCTTCCTCCATGGGAAGTGACATCACAGGAATTGACCTAACAGGAAATCCTTTCAACAGGATGAGTTAATACAAACAACCAATGAATAGTGGCGAAAGGAGTCTTATGGGCGTGTCTGAGCAGAGACGGGGTGCATTGCATTTCCTGGATTCAACTAAGCAAAGGAAGCCGCATGGCTGTGAACAAACATGGACTCCGTCTCTGACCATAACAACTCAAAGACTCAAAGTATTTCCGCTGATAGGAATCCTTATTCTGCATTGTTCCAGAGAAACTACGCATACCCGGATTATACTACCATTCCTGGGGATGGGAGATTATCTGCAGGTGTACGTTACGAATCTCAACCTGTGCTGATCAGACACAGCAGAGAAAAGAGCGCCCATCCCCCAAAACCGATAATGTCCTTGCAGAGCGAACCTATCCCCTCAGACGATCGTTCTGTGCAGTGCACAGGGGCCCTTCACTGGCGGACATACCCCCATCCTGCAAACACCTCTCTCCAACCTCAGGAAGTTTTCCACTACCTGACTGGACTCAACCAGCGTCAGTCTGCCCCAGTCAGCTCTTTAGAGGCGGGGGGCGGGGAGAACTAACACTGGGCGACACTATGACAATACATATTACATACATCTTCATATAATTTCCACAACACCCTACTGCAAGAATGGTTCAAGAATGGTTTGAGGGACACAACGACGAGTTTCCAGATCTCCATCCAATCGACTATCTGTGGGATGTGCTGGAAAAACGAGTCTGATTCATGGAGGCCCCAACATGGAGGATCTGCTACTCATGACCCGGTGCCAGATACCACAGCATACCTTCAGAGGGCTAGGGGAGTCCATGCCTGGGTGGGTCAGAAGAGGGGGACCTACTCAATATTAGGTGGGGGGGTCATAATGTTATGGCTGATGGCTGTATAAATGGGAGATCCTCGGAGAAGCCTGAGGTGACTCAGCCCACCAAACACCCCCTAGAAGTGAAATCATTTTGTTGGAGGGGCGCCTCCTATGGTTTGCAATCGCTCATCTGTCATCGATCTGGCAGACAAAGCCGCCTCATCATCATCCCACGGTTGATTTTCTTCGAGGGAACATTTGGTAACATTTTCTTCTTGGTAACATTTAATAATAGCTTAGCACAAGACTCTTTAGAGCTGTAAGCAGCTTAGTAACCACTCATTAAATACGCGCTCGCCTCGCGGCCTCCGCCAATCACCCGCCTGCACGTGATCCTCAAGGCTGCTTATTGCTCTCAATTTTTTTTTTCCTTTTTTTTTGCTTATGCTGCAAAAATTCAGCAGATCTTGAGGTTCAAAGCTGGAGACCAATAAATAGTGTGTGATGAATCCGTGAGCATTTCACACATCACACCACAGCTGCGGAGCGCATAGTTTCCCATATAGGTCAGCCAGAAGTTACCGCAACTCATACATTCCCTAACTGCATGCAGCTTCACTTCTGGACTTTGTAAAGGGAACCTGTCAGAGCATTACTTAGACATGGGTTCTGTCCAATGCCGGAGGATGCCATCAGATACTCCTGGAGTGGTGCCAGTTCTGGGACAGGCATGGGTTCTGTCCAATGCTGGAGGATGCCATCAGATAGTCCTGGAGTGGTGCCAGTTCTGGGACAGGCATGGGTTCTGTCCAATGCCGGAGGATGCCATCAGATAGTCCTGGGTGGTGGTGCCAGTTCTGGGACAGGCATGGGTTCTGTCCAATGCTGGAGGATGCCATCAGATAGTCCTTGTGTGGTGCCAGTTCTGGGACAGGCATGGGGTCTGTCCAATGCTGGAGGATGCCATCAGATAGTCCTGGGTAGTGCCAGTTCTGGGACAGGCATGGGGTCTGTCCAATGCTGGAGGATGCCATCAGATAGTCCTGGGTGGTGCCAGTTCTGGGACAGGCATGGGTTCTGTCCAATGCTGGACGATGCCATCAGATACTCCTGGAGTGGTGCCAGTTCTGGGACAGGCATGGGTTCTGTCCAATGCTGGAGGATGCCATCAGATAGTCCTAGGGTAGTGCCAGTTCTGGGACAGGCATGGGTTCTGTCCAATGCTGGAGGATGCCATCAGATAGTCCTGGAGTGGTGCCAGTTCTGGGACAGGCATGGGTTCTGTCCAATGCCGGAGGATGCCATCAGATAGTCCTGGGTGGTGCCAGTTCTGGGACAGGCATGGGTTTGTCCAATGCCGGAGGATGCCATCAGATAGTCCTAGGGTGGTGTGCCAGTTCTGGGACAGGCATGGGTTCTGTCCAATGCCGGAGGATGTCATCAGATAGTCCTAGGGTGGTGCCAGTTCTGGGACAGGCATGGGGTCTGTCCAATGCTGGAGGATGCCATCAGCTAGTCCTGGGTGGTGCCAGTTCTGGGACAGGCATGGGGTCTGTCCAATGCTGGAGGATGCCATCAGATAGTCCTGGGTGGTGCCAGTTCTGGGACAGGCATGGGTTCTGTCCAATGCCGGAGAATGTCATCAGATAGTCCTAGGGTGGTGCCAGTTATGGGACAGGCATGGATTCTGTCCAATGCCGGAGGATGTCATCAGATAGTCCTAGGGTGGTGCCAGTTCTGGGACAGGCATGGGGTCTGTCCAATGCTGGAGGATGCCATCAGATAGTCCTGGAGTGGTGCCAGTTCTGGAACAGGCATGGATTCTGTCCAATGCCGGAGGATGCCATCAGATAGTCCTGGGTGGTGCCAGTTCTGGGACAGGCATGGGTTCTGTCCAATGCCGGAGGATGCCATCAGATAGTCCTGGGTGGTGCCAGTTCTGGGACAGGCATGGGTTCTGTCCAATGCCGGAGGATGCCATCAGCTAGTCCTGGGTGGTGCCAGTTCTGGGACAGGCATGGGTTCTGTCCAATGCTGGAGGATGCCCTCAGCTAGTCCAGGGGTGGCGCCAGTTCTGGGACAGGCATGGGGTCTGTCCAATGCCGGAGGATGCCATCAGATAGTCCTGGGTGGTGCCAGTTCTGGGACAGGCATGGGTTCTGTCCAATGCTGGACGATGCAATCAGATAGTCCTGGAGTGGTGCCAGTTCTGGAACAGGCATGGATTCTGTCCAATGCCGGAGGATGCCATCAGATAGTCCTGGGTGGTGCCAGTTCTGGGACAGGCATGGGGTCTGACCAATGCTGGACGATGCCCTCAGCTAGTCCTGGGTGGTGCCAGTTCTGGGACAGGCATGGGTTCTGTCCAATGCCGGAGGATGCCATCAGATAGTCCTGGAGTGGTGCCAGTTCTAGGACAGGCATGGGTTCTGTCCAATGCTGGAGGATACCATCAGATAGTCCTGGGCGGGTGCCAGTCCTGGAACAGGCATGGGTTCTGTCCAATGCTGGAGGATACCATCAGATAGTCCTGGGCGGGTGCCAGTCCTGGAACAGGCATGGGTTCTGTCCATTGCTGGAGGATGCCATCAGCTAGTCCTGAGGTGGTGGCAGTTCTGGGACAGGCATGGGGTCTGTCCAATGTCGGAGGATACCATCAGCCAGTCCCAGGGGGGTGTCAGATCTGCTACAGGCTCATCACTCATCAGTGTGCCACCAAGTTCTTAGAGCTGGGCGGCGGTGGGGGCCTCCAATGAAAGACCAGACTTTTGACTGTGAAGCGCTTTCCAGTACTTTGAGGTCCTTATTCCCCCTTCTTTCCTTCCGGCCTTACAGTGTTGGGAAAGCCCCTACGCTGCTGCTGACCCATTACCGACTACCATCTACAGTGACTTTTGTCACCCTCTGCCATCTGACTCCCACGCCAACTTGCTCTTATCGTGCCATCCTCAGTAGGGTGGAAGATGACTGGTAAATTGTGTCACAACTTTCTGTGTCAGAGAAGGCCCGTTATCCACTCAGCATTCTTCTACAGGGTCCTATTCCTTGGCTTTTTTAGTAGGGTCTTCTTCCTCAGGTTCCATCTTCCTCAGGATCTTCTTTATTAAAGTCCTCTTCCTCAGGGTCCTCTCCCTAGAGGCTTCCTTATTGGGGTCCTTTTCCTCAGGACCTTCAGTACTCATCCTCATGGTTTTCCTTATTAGGGTCCTCTTCTTCAGGGTCCTTCTCCCTCAGAGTCTTCTTTATCAGGGTCCTCTTCCTTGAGTAATCTTCATCTGGGCCCTGTTAGGGTCTTCATTACCAGGCTCCTCCTCCTCAGGGACTCTTTACCAGGCTCTCCTCAGGGTCTTCATTAACAGGCTCCTCCTCGTGGACTCTTTACCAGGCTCCTCATCCTCAAGTCTTCATTACCAGGCTCCTCATCCTCAAGTCTTCATTACCAGGCTCCTCCTCCTCCTCAGGGACTCTTTACCAGGCTCCTCCTCATCCTCGGGGTCTTCATTACCAGGCTCCCTCCTCCTGGTACTCTTTACCAGGCTCCTCATCCTCAGTCTTCATTACCAGGCTTCTCCTCCTCAGGGTCTTCATTACCAGGCTCCTCCTCCTCCTCAGGGACTCTTTGCAAGGCTCCTCCTCAGGGTCTTCATTACCAGGCCCCTCTTCCTCCTCAGGGTCTTCATTACCAGGCTTCTCCTCCTCCTCAGGGACTCTTTCCCAGGCTCCTCCTCAGGGACTCTTTACCAGGCTCCTCCTCCTCCTCCTCAGGGACTCTTCACCAGGCTCCTTCTCAGGGTCTTCATTACCAGGCTCCTCCTCCTCCTCAGGGTCTTCATTACCAGGCTCCTCCTCCTCCTCAGGGTCTTCATTACCAGGCTCCTCCTCCTCATCAGGGTCTTCATTACCAGGCTCCTCCTTCTCGGGGTATTCATTACCAGGCCCCTCCTCCTCGGGGTCTTCATTACCAGGCCCCTCCCCCTCAGGGTCTTCATTACCAGGCTCCTCCTCCTCAGGGTCTTCATTACCAAGCTCCTCCTCGGGTCTTCTTTACCAGACTCCTCCTCCTCAGGTCTTATTTACCAGGCTCCTCCTCCTCAGGGTCTTCATTACCAGGCTCCCCATCCTCCTCAGGGTCATTACCAGATTCCTCCTCCTCTGGGTCTTCTTGCTCAGGCTCCTCCTCCTCAGGGTTTTCATTACCAGGCTCCTCCTCCTCGGGGTCTCCTTCCTCCAAGTTCTCTTGTTTGGAGTCTTCTGTAGACCACCAAATGCCTTATACGGCTTCTGCCGGCGGGTGTTTTGGTTGCTGGAAGATATCCTCCTCGTTATATAGAGAGCGGATGAGCACAGAACTGTAGACAATATGGCTTCACACGTCAGTTGTGTCTATAGATAGAAGACCCCCCCCCATAGCACAGGAGAGGGTTGGGGGGCCCCCGGCTGCACCGCGGTGTGTGGAATAATATCCCCGGAATGTCCTGTTCCCGGGATGGACCCCGAGACCTCGTTCCCAGGAATGTCTGACACATAAGGCGTGAAATGGAAGACCGGGAAAAGACGGAAGTGACAGCCGAGAACGCTGGAGGGAATTGCTTGTACTTTCGGACAGAACACTCCCCGGGGGAGATTTTGTTAGGCAAAGGTTTCATTCTGCTTTAAAGTTGAACTCTAAACAGAAATGGATACAGCTTTGTATTCACAGGTACATCATACATGTATTTATACCTGAAGGTGACCTGGAATCAGCCTCTTACACTTCCTGTACAGCAGAGCTCAGACTGGGAGAGGGAGAAGCAGTACAAGGAGCCAATCAGTTCACATACTAACAAGTGGCATGCTGATAGGAGGAGAGAGCAGAGTGACATGGAGACAAGCTCATCACGGTGCTGCCCTCTTTTTCACTATCCAATCACAGGCTGGGGGGGGGGGGGGGTTTGATTCAGGTCTCCTGTCCTGACCGGCGGGGCCATTCTATTAAATGTCAGGATTGGCTGGATGAAACGTTGAGCAGCTCCCATCTATGTATCTATCCTGGCGCCCGGAGATCACATTGACATTCCAGGGGGGGGGGGGGGGTTCATAGAATGGGGAGAATGAAGGGTGCAGATGAATGCGGCCCGGCTCCTCCGCCATTGTTTTCTATAATTAGCCTTCTGGAGCCCACAGACACCTCCCAGATGCCAATATGATTAGTGACGGCCGTGCTGGGCAGCTGCCACCTCCAGAACATAACAAGTCTGCAAATTACCGAGAAGATAAATCCTGACTATTAGCGAATGACAGAGGATCAGCCGCCGCCCAGAACATCTCCCGCGGGGCACAGCCCATCTGTCACCGAATCTGATAAAGAGGACCTGTCACTGACAAGATCCGGACGT
>JAJQKJ010002059.1:62500-65610 GCA_029574335.1 Rana kukunoris | reverse complement strand
ATTCACAAACCCAAAAAAAAAAATGCCAGCAAAAACAAAAAATTTCCAGCAAAAAAAATAAAAAAACCCCAAAAAAATAAAATAGGCCAAAAAAAAGGGGAAGAACAAATTTAAGGCCGCTGGCATGAGCCACGCCTGGGCCGCCCACGGCTACGGCTCCTCAGGGGAGACTCATGGGAAGGGGTAATCCGGGGAAGGAGGAGCAGCCCCTGGTCTCCTGCCCACCTGGCGGCCTGCCCTCCAAGGCCACGGCAATTCTGTCCAGGCCAGCACTTAGTGTTGCCGTGTTGGCCTGGATAGCCTGGGTGAGGGCCCTCACCTCCTGCCCAACGCCTGCTGTTGTAGTCTGCAGGTCGTTTAGGCAGTTTGTAAGAGCCCGGGAGTGGCAGTCCAGGTTCCCCCAGCGTATCCTTTATGGAGGACAGGCTCTCCTCCATCCACCGCCCCAAAGTCTGGCTGACCTGTCCCAGATGGCGGGTCTGAAGGGCCTGGTCCCTTCTCAGATTGGCGGGCAGGACATTGGCCACCCCCCTGGTCTTCTGGGGTCGCCTTCCTGCCTCATCTGATGCTTGTGGCCGGGGAGAAGTAGCCCCTTGGGAGAGGAGCCCTGTTGGGGAGGAGTGGGAGGGGCTACCCCTTATGGAGGGCTGGCTGCTGCCAGCCAGAGGAAGAAGTCCTCCAAAAACAAAAGTCCACTGCCTGTTATGGACTCCTCCTCCTCCTCAAACTCCTCCTCCTCAACCTTCTCCTCTTCAACCTCCTCCGAGGACTCCGGCCTTGTCGGGGGTCCTCATCAGGCTGCTGTCCTGGGGATGGTGTGGTCAGGCCAGATGGCCCAGCACCCTCCTGCACATCTGTGGATGACACAAAACATTCACAGGTTGGAGGATCCACACACTTGCCACATATTCCTCCCCCCCCCACATGCTACACACCTGATAGGGAAAAAAAACCTTACCTGGCATCACGCCTTTATAACTTAGTCATAGCCAGGCAGGCCCTCCACCTGATGTCTATGAAAGGTCTGGGCCACCGCACGCTCCACCGCTGTCAGCCTAACAGGGCATGGTGGGCCCCCTCCTGTGCCCCTGGCATGGCTGCCATCTTGGCCATCTTCCCACGGACCACACGACGGAGATCATTGATCTTCTTTTCGATTCCCGACCGTGTCCGGGTCTCCCGCCCCCCCCCCCTGAATTCACCTGGTCAGTAATCATGTCCAAAATCTCTCTCGTCCTGGCCGGGGTGGTGTTGGCACTGTCCGGGCCGTGGAGGTAACGCCCATATTGGGTAATGGCCCGGGCAATTATTTGTTTCTCCCCCAAAGTAAAATTTTACTTCCTCTTCCTCTCAGTCATACTCATCCAACAACTCTCTCCCAAACAATCAAAAAAAAACACTCACAAAAACAAGCGGGAAAAATCAAGCAAAAAAACAAACAAACACAAATCTAACAACCAAAAAGTCTCACAAACAGTCACCAAAAAACACTTTCAAATATATTGTAGCAAACACTAGAACAAACAGTCAACAAAACAAGTCACAACGCAACAAACACCAGAACAAAAGCACCTTGCTGTATAGGAAGGGATACAAAGGGATGTACTTTTGCAAAGGAAGTGCGTTTGTCTCTGTCTATTTATGCTGTCTGCGTAGTTCACAAAGTTGGCCGGGTCCACTTCCAATTTCACTGATTGCGCCGTTCCCGAGTTGTGAGCATGCGCACAGAGGGTGCTGACCATGGTCTGCTTCAAGCGCGCATGCGCGATCCGGCCGGCCTTTCATTTGCATGGGGTCACAGCTCATTTCAATGTAACACGCCCACGTCCTTCCCAATTTGAATTACTCCGCCTTGCGCCTCTGAAATAACGTTGCGCAGGCGCAATTTTCTGCGCAAAAACCTACGAGAATAGGGTGATTGCGCCGCTACATTGCGCCCATCTAACGTAAAGGCGGTGTGCTACACCGGTCCAATAATGCGCAGATGTACCTGAATCTGGCCCAATATATAAATATTTACACACATTGGGCCAGATTCACAGAGCCGTAACTCCTGTCTAACTGGTGTTAGACTGGAGTACTTTCAAATTACACACGTTTTTTCACTAGTCTGAAACCTCAAACCATGATACGGCGGCTTCGGGCTTCAATCCGACTGGCTTACGTGTTCGTACGCCTTCGGATCTACGCTGCAACAAATTTGCGGCCCGCTGGGCCGGGAATAGGAATGTTCGTAAAACGACGCTACTAAAAAAAAAAATTACGTAACGACGTTATTTCGCGCAAATACACGGCGGGAAATTTCTGAACGGGGCATGCGCAGTTCGATTGCCGCGGGGACTCGCCTAATTTAAATGCTTCACGCCCCCTAATCGCGTATTTCAATTACGCGGCGAGAAATACACTACGCCGCCATATCGTATGGGCAAAAATCTACCAGAATTCGATGTAGAGCCTGGTAAAATATGGCAGTGTAGAGTATTTCGATTTTCAGCGCAAAATTACGTGTATCTGAATCTGGCCCTATATGTATGTGTATATATATATGTATATATTATTTTTATTAAATATAATAAAAAACATAAAAAAAGTATGTGAATGTGTAGATTATATGTATATATATATAATTTTTTATTTTTATTTTTTATAATATTATAAATGTTATATATATATATATATATATATATATATATATATATATATAAAATATAATAAAAACGAAAAAAAAATGTATGTGTGTGGTGTGGTATATATATCAAATATTTCATTATTATTTCTTATAATATAGATTATAGATAATATGGTGGAGAGATGGGGGGGCGGGGACAGATTACAATTCCCCGCCCCCAGGGTGTTGCTTAGGGTCCTGTGTGTCTGAGAAATGTAAATAGCTTTAGGGAATGTCTGTAAGTTTCCAATCTTAGAGCTGCAGAAAAATAACGGCTGCTCTTGGCTGACTTGTGGATGGAGGGAAAAAAAAAAGGTGTCTGTTTTTTCCCACCCCTTGCCTCTGACGTCACAGCAGGGGCGGAGATATAAGGGGAGAGCTGAGGAGATTTCCTCATTACTGAGAAGACCTCAGAGTGACAAGGTGAGTGGGAGGAGCCTCC
>JAJQKJ010002059.1:27500-60000 GCA_029574335.1 Rana kukunoris | reverse complement strand
AGCAAAAAATACAGATTTTTACCTTGTAAACAGTACATTTAGATCCATGCCAAGTCTTTCAGCGGTTAAAGTGGAAGGTCAGTTAAAAGCTAACTAAGGCTAAACCAACACCCACCCCAATTTGAACCCTATTCTACCTAACCCTGTAAAGAAAAGATTTGTATACTTACCTAATCTGAAGCTGCCGGGGGTCCGGTCACATGGTCACTTCAGCTTCTGCGTAGAGGAGGGGTCACACCAACAATGGCTGCAAATACCCCGGGCGATGATGCCACCCATAAGCTTACTATGGGGCTTCCATTGTCAGCTGTCCTTCCTCTACATCAGGGGTGTCAAACTCATTTTCATTGTGGGGCCGCATCAGCATTATGATGGCCCTCAAAAGGGCCGGTTGTATCTGTAAGATTAGATATCCAGCGCACCCCCTCCCCTTACATTAGATGTCAAGAGCCATCCTACCATCAGAAGTTGTGTCCACAACTCTCCCTTACATCACAGTGCACCCCACTTTCCTTATGCTGCTGCTGGGAAGTGGCTGAATGCATTGCTTGAAAGCAGAAAGTACAGGGTCTGGAGGAGGACCAGAGGAGGGCTGGAGCTCTCCTGCAGCAGGAGAGGTGTGAGGGCCAAATGAAATGGCCTGTAGGGCCGGATTTGGCCCGTGGGCCTTGTGTTTGACACCTGTGCTCTACATTGACAGCTGATCATGAGACCGGACCGGAGTGGCTTCACAATAACTAGAGGGGGTTAGCGCCTTAGTTGGGTTATTGCTGTCTGTGGATTCTGCTCACTTCCTCTCCAAGGAGATAAAAGGGAAGTGAGGAGAAACCTTCCCAGTCGGGACACAGAAAACAAGGAACTTTGGAAATACTCAACCCCCCCCCCCCCCCCATCTAAATCTTAAGCAAATACATTTTGAGCGGAGTTCCACTTTAACATTTCTACTTTATTTTCTTCTTCTTTTATAGGTCAAAATGCAGAGAAGAGTATTAAAGGTGAGGGTGGAGGAGCTCGAGATTAAGAGAGCACAAGTTGCTGCAGTTAGGGCGGCGAGAGCAAAGGCACTGGAAGCAAAAAGGAGGAAAGAAGAGGAGGCGGCCAGAAAAGCGGAGGATGTCAGGCAGCAGAAAAAGATGATGAAGGAGTTGCAGGAGAGACAGCGGGAGAGAGAGCTCCAAGCAAAGAGAGAAAAAGTGGCTGCAGAAAGGGCCAGCAAAATAAAGGGGAACGAGTTGAAGGCGGAAAATCTAAGGGAAAGGATGGCGCCGATAGAGATGGCGTGGGAGAAAGAAGAACTGTTGAGGGCCAAGATTATCGCCAGAGAAGAGAAAAGGAGACTCAAAGAGAAAGCGAGAACAGAAGAACTCAGACAGATGATATATAAGAGGAATAGAGATTCCATTTTCAAATTTAGAGAGATGTGCCAGGGAGGAGAGTCCTCAAATGGAAAAAACGGTAGAACAGAAGAGTGGCAAAGAACAGAAAGTGAGGAAAGTGCGGTGGAAGAACGCGCAGTAGAAGAAAGTGCAGTGGAAGAACGCGCGGTAGAGGAAAGTGCGGTGGAAGAACGCGCGGTAGAGGAAAGTGCGGTGGAAGAACGCGCGGTAGAGGAAAGTGCGGTAGAGCTAAGTGCAGTGGAAGAACACGGGGTAGAGGAAAGTGCAGTGGAAGAACACGGGGTAGAGGAAAGTGCAGTGGAAGAACACGGGGTAGAGGAAAGTGCAGTGGAAGAACACGGGCTAGAGGAAAGTGCAGTGGAAGAACGCGGGGTAGAGGAAAGTGCAGTGGAGGAACGGGCGGTAGAGGAAAGTGCAGTGGAAGAACACGCGGTAGAGGAAAGTGCAGTGGGAGAACGCGCGGTAGAGGAAAGTGCAATGGAAGAACGCGCGGTAGAGGAAAGTGCAGTTGAAGAACGCGCGGTAGAGGAAAGTGCAGTGGAAGAACTCGCGGTAGAGGAAAGTGCAGTGGAAGAACGCGGGGTAGAGGAAAGTGCAGTGGAAGAATGCAGGGTAGAGGAAAGTGCAGTGGAAGAACGCGGAGTAGAGGAAAGTGCAGTGGAAGAACGCGGGTAGAGGAAAGTGCAGTGGAGGAACGCGCGGTAGAGGAAAGTGCAGAGGAGGAACGCGCGGTAGAGGAAAGTGCAATGGAAGAACGCGCGGTAGAGGAAAGTGCAGTGGAAGAACGCGCGGTAGAGGAAAGTGCAGTGGAAGAACTCGGAGTAGAGGAAAGTGCAGTGGAAGAACACGGGGTAGAGGAAAGTGCAGTGGAAGAACGCGGGGTAGAGGAAAGTGCAGTGGAAGAACTCAGAGTAGAGGAAAGTGCAGTGGAAGAACACGGGGTAGAGGAAAGTGCAGTGGAAGAACACGGGGTAGAGGAAAGTGCAGTGGAAGAACGCGGAGTAGAGGAAAGTGCAGTGGAAGAACACGGGTAGAGGAAAGTGCAGTGGAAGAACGCGGGGTAGAGGAAAGTGCAGTGGTAGAACGCGGGGTAGAGGAAAGTGCAGTGGAAGAACGCGGGGTAGAGGAAAGTGCAGTGGAAGAACGCGGGGTAGAGGAAAGTGCAGTGGAGGAACGCGCGGTAGAGGAAAGTGCAGAGGAGGAACGCGCGGTAGAGGAAAGTGCAGTGGAAGAACGCGCGGTAGAGGAAAGTGCAGTGGAAGAACGCGCGGTAGAGGAAAGTGCAGTGGAGCAATGCAGGGTAGAGGAAAGTGCAGTGGAGGAACGCGCGGTAGAGGAAAGTGCAGAGGAGGAACGCGCGGTAGAGGAAAGTGCAGTGGAAGAACGCGCGGTAGAGGAAAGTGCAGTGGAGGAATGCAGGGTAGAGGAAAGTGCAGTGGAGGAACGCGCGGTAGAGGAAAGTGCGGTGGAAGAACGCGCGGTAGAGGAAAGTGCAGGGGAAGAACGCGCGGTAGAGGAAAGTGCAGGGGAAGAACGCGCGGTAGAGGAAAGTGCAGTGGAAGAACGTGCGGTAGAGGAAAGTGCAGTGGAGGAACGCGCGGTAGAGGAAAGTGCGGTGGAAGAACGCGCGGTAGAGGAAAGTGCGGTGGAGGAACGCGCGGTAGAGGAAAGTGCGGTGGAAGAACGCGCGGTAGAGGAAAGTGCGGTGGAAGAACACGCGGTAGAGGAAAGTGCGGTGGAAGAACGCACGGTAGAGGAAAGTGCGGTGGAAGAACGCGCGGTAGAGGAAAGTGCGGTGGAAGAACGCGCGGTAGAGGAAAGTGCGGTGGAAGAATGCGCGGTAGAGGAAAGTGCGGTGGAAGAACGCGCGGTAGAGGAAAGTGCGGTGGAAGAACGCCTGATAGAGGAAAGTGCGGTAGAGGAAAGTGCAGTGGAAGAACGCGCGGTAGAGGAAAGTGCAGTGGAAGAACGCGCGGTAGAGGAAAGTGCAGGGGAAGAACGCGCGGTAGAGGAAAGTGCAGTGGAAGAACGCGCGGTAGAGGAAAGTGCAGGGGAAGAAAGCGCGGTAGAAAAAATTGCAGGGGAAGAACGCGCGGTAGAGGAAAGTGCAGTGGAGAACGCGCGGTGGAAGAACGCGCGGAAGGAAAGTGCAGTGGAAGAACGCGCGGTAGAGGAAAGTGCAGTGGGAGAACGCGCGGTAGAGGAAAGTGCAGGGGAAGAACGCACGGTAGAGGAAAGTGCAAGGGAAGAAAGCGCGGTAGAGGAAAGTGCAGTGGAAGAACGCGTGGTAGAGGAAAGTGCAGTGGAAGAACGCGCGGTAGAGGAAAGTGCAGTGGAAGAACGCGCGGTAGAGGAAAGTGCAGTGGAGGAATGCGGGGTGGAGGAAAGTGCAGTGGAGGAATGCGAGGTAGAGGAAAGTGCAGTGGAGGAACGCGCGGTAGAGGAAAGTGCAGGGGAAGAACGCGCGGTAGAGGAAAGTGCAGTGGAGGAACGCGCGGTAGAGGAAAGTGCAGTGGAAGAACGCGCGGTAGAGGAAAGTGCAGTGGAGGAATGCGGGGTAGAGGAAAGTGCAGTGGAGGAATGCGAGGTAGAGGAAAGTGCAGTGGAGGAATGCGCGGTAGAGGAAAGTGCGGTGGAAGAACGCGCGGTAGAGGAAAGTGCGGTGGAAGAACGCGTGGTAGAGGAAAGTGCGGTGGAAGAACGCGCAGTAGAGGAAAGTGCGGTGGAAGAACGCGCGGTAGAGGAAAGTGCGGTGGAAGAACGCGCGGTAGAGGAAAGTGCGGTGGAAGAACGCCTGATAGAGGAAAGTGGAAGAACGCGCGGTAGAGGAAAGTGCAGTGGAGGAATGCGCGGTAGAGGAAAGTGCAGGGGAGGAATGCGCGGTAGAGGAAAGTGCAGTGGAAGAACGCGCGGTAGAGGAAAGTGCAGTGGAAGAACGCGCGGTAGAGGAAAGTGCAGGGGAAGAAAGCGCGGTAGAGGAAAGTGCAGGGGAAGAACGCGCGGTAGAGGAAAGTGCAGTGGAGGAATGCGCGGTAGAGGAAAGTGCAGTGGAAGAATGCGCGGTAGAGGAAAGTGCAGTGGAGGAACGCGCGGTAGAGGAAAGTGCAGTGGAAGAACGCGCGGTAGAGGAAAGTGCAGTGGAGGAATGCGGGGTAGAGGAAAGTGCAGTGAAGGAATGCGCAGTAGAGGAAAGTGCAGTGGAGGAATGCGGGGTAGAGGAAAGTGCAGTGGAGGAATGCGCGGTAGAGGAAAGTGCAGTGGAGGAATGCGCGGTAGAGGAAAGTGCAGTGGAAGAACGCGCGGTAGAGGAAAGTGCAGTGGAAGAACGCGCGGTAGAGGAAAGTGCGGTGGAAGAACGCGCGGTAGAGGAAAGTGCGGTGGAAGAACGCGCGGTAGAGGAAAGTGCGGTGGAAGAACGCGCGGTAGAGGAAAGTGCGGTGGAAGAACGCGCGGTAGAGGAAAGTGCGGTGGAAGAACGCGCGGTAGAGGAAAGTGTGGTGGAAGACCGCGCGGTAGAGGAAAGTGCGGTGGAAGAACGCCTGATAGAGGAAAGTGCAGTTGAAGAACGCGCGGTAGAGGAAAGTGCAGTGGAAGAACGCGCGGTAGAGGAAAGTGCAGGGAAAGAAAGCGTGGTAGAGGAAAGTGCAGTGGAGGAAAGTGCAGTGGAGGAATGCGCGGTAGAGGAAAGTGCAGTGGAGGAATGCGCGGTAGAGGAAAGTGCGGTGGAAGAAGGCGCGGTAGAGGAAAGTGCGGTGGAAGAACGCGCGGTAGAGGAAAGTGCGGTGGAAGAACGCGCGGTAGAGGAAAGTGGAAGAACGCGCGGTGGAAGAACGCGCGGTAGAGGAAAGTGCGGTGGAAGAACGCGCGGTAGAGGAAAGTGCGGTGGAAGAACGTGGAAGAACGCGCGGTAGAGGAAAGTGCAGGGGAAGAAGCGCGGTGGAAGAACGCGTGCAGGGGAAGACGCGCGGTAGAGGAAAGTGCGGTGGAAGAACGCGCGGTAGAGGAAAGTGTGGTGGAAGACCGCGCGGTAGAGGAAAGTGCGGTGGAAGAACGCCTGATAGAGGAAAGTGCAGTTGAAGAACGCGCGGTAGAGGAAAGTGCAGTGGAAGAACGCGCGGTAGAGGAAAGTGCAGTGGAAGAACGCGCGGTAGAGGAAAGTGCAGTGGAGGAACGCGGGGTAGAGGAAAGTGCAGTGGAGGAATGCGGGGTAGAGGAAAGTGCAGTGGAGGAATGCGGGGTAGAGGAAAGTGCAGTGGAGGAATGCGGGGTAGAGGAAAGTGCAGTGGAGGAATGCGGGGTAGAGGAAAGTGCAGTGGAGGAATGCGCGGTAGAGGAAAGTGCGGTGGAAGACCGCACAGTAGAGGAAAGTGCGGTGGAAGAACGCGCGGTAGAGGAAAGTGCGGTGGAAGAACGCACGGTTAGAGGAAAGTGCGGTGGAAGAACGCGCGGTAGAGGAAAGTGCGGTGGAAGAACGCGCGGTAGAGGAAAGTGCGGTGGAAGAACGCGCGGTAGAGGAAAGTGCGGTGGAAGAATGCGCGGTAGAGGAAAGTGCGGTGGAAGAACGCGCGGTAGAGGAAAGTGCGGTGGAAGAACGCGCGGTAGAGGAAAGTGCGGTGGAAGAACGCGCGGTAGAGGAAAGTGCGGTGGAAGAACGCGCGTTAGAGGAAAGTGCGGTGGAAGAACGCCTGATAGAGGAAAGTGCGGTAGAGGAAAGTGCAGTGGAAGAACGCGCGGTAGAGGAAAGTGCAGTGGAAGAACGCGCGGTAGAGGAAAGTGCAGGGGAAGAACGCTCGGTAGAGGAAAGTGCAGTGGAAGAACGCGCGGTAGAGGAAAGTGCAGGGGAAGAAAGCGCGGTAGAAAAAATTGCAGGGGAAGAACGCGCGGTAGAGGAAAGTGCAGTGGGAGAACGCACGGTAGAGGAAAGTGCAGTGGAAGAACGCGCGGTAGAGGAAAGTGCAGTGGGAGAACGCGCGGTAGAGGAAAGTGCAGGGGAAGAACGCACGGTAGAGGAAAGTGCAGGGGAAGAAAGCGCGGTAGAGGAAAGTGCAGTGGAAGAACGCGCGGTAGAGGAAAGTGCAGTGGAAGAACGCGCGGTAGAGGAAAGTGCAGTGGAAGAACGCGCGGTAGAGAAAGTGCAGTGGAAGAACGCGCGGTAGAGGAAAGTGCAGTGGAAGAACGCGCGGTAGAGGAAAGTGCAGTGGAAGAACGCGCGGTAGAAAAAATTGCAGGGGAAGAACGCGCGGTAGAGGAAAGTGCAGTGGGAGAACGCACGGTAGAGGAAAGTGCAGTGGAAGAACGCGCGGTAGAGGAAAGTGCAGTGGGAGAACGCGTGGTAGAGGAAAGTGCAGGGGAAGAACGCACGGTAGAGGAAAGTGCAGGGGAAGAAAGCGCGGTAGAGGAAAGTGCAGTGGAAGAACGCGCGGTAGAGGAAAGTGCAGTGGAAGAACGCGCGGTAGAGGAAAGTGCAGTGGAAGAACGCGCGGTAGAGAAAAGTGCAGTGGAAGAACGCGCGGTAGAGGAAAGTGCAGTGGAAGAACGCGCGTGGTAGAGGAAAGTGCAGGGGAAGAACGCGCGGTAGAGGAAAGTGCAGTGGAAGAACGCGCGGTAGAGGAAAGTGCAGGGGAAGAAAGTGCAGTGGAGGAATTCTGGGTAGAGGAAAGTGCAGTGGAGGAATGCGCGGTAGAGGAAAGTGCAGTGGAGGAATGCGGGGTAGAGGAAAGTGCAGTGGAGGAATGCGCGGTAGAGGAAAGTGCAGTGGAGGAATGCGGGGTAGAGGAAAGTGCAGTGGAGGAATGCGCAGTAGAGGAAAGTGCAGTGGAAGAATGCGCTGTAGAGAAAAGTGCGGTGGAAGAACGCGCGGTAGAGGAAAGTGCGGGAGTAAAGGGGAAGAAAGAGTAGAAGGGGAAGAAAGCACAGTAGAAGGGGAAGAAAGCACAGTAGAAGGGGTGAAGGGGAAGAGAGCACTGTAGAAGGGGGTAAAGGGGAAGAAAGCACAGTAGAAGGGGAAAAATGCACGGTAGAAGGGGTGAAGGGGAAGAGAGCACGGTACAAGGGGGTAAAGGGGAAGAAAGCACAGTAGAAGGGGAAAATGCACGGTAGAAGGGGTTTAGGGGAAGCGAGCACAGTAGAAGAGAGTGAAGGGGAAGAAAGCACAGGGGAGGTAAGGGAAGTGGTAGTACACACAGGAGATGGATGCGAAGGGGAAGAACGCACAGGAGAAGGAAGCGAAGGGAAAGAAAAGTCTGAAAAAGACAAGACTAGAAGAAAGAAAAGTCGCTTCCGAAGAATCCTAGGATCTCTGCGGAAGTACATGAAAAAAGTAAGTACTGTGTATTATTATCTCTGTATTATCTCTCACAAACTGTAGCA
Source organism: Rana kukunoris (assembly GCA_029574335.1). NCBI lineage: Eukaryota > Metazoa > Chordata > Amphibia > Anura > Ranidae > Rana > Rana kukunoris. The sequence goes on along the minus strand of JAJQKJ010002059.1, from coordinate 52,234 downwards.
GTTTAGGACTAGAGGAACAAAGACTTCTGATTAGCTGGAGGTGATTCTTCCTCATGGGGGGGGGTCACAATTACAGTTAATACCAAGTTGTCCAGTGTTAAATGACAGATCTGTAATCCCTTGTGAATTGGTGGTGGGTAGGTGATTGGCGATGGTGGAATCTTCTACTATCACTTATTCCAAGGGTAGGAATAGTGATTAGGAAATGTTTTGTAGTTTCTCAGCAATGATTATTCAGCCCGGTCAAGGCGTCCCATTAGGAATCCCTCTCACTTCCCTCAGGACTCCTAGTAAATAACGTCCTCCAATTTGGCGTTTATACTCTTAAGGTAATAAACATGATACTGGCTGAACATATAGAAAGTGTTCCTATACTTTTACGCCAAATCTCAGCTACATTTTAGGCTGAACTCCTCTATGGAGAAAACTACCTGATAAAAACTGCCATTTTGGAGAAACATATATATGATAAATGACCAAGTCCTATACTGAGGAGTAGTTCAGAAGTGACAGGCTGTCTGTGATGTAGCTGAAAGGTGATAGTCCTGTGTTATATCCACTAATCAATCCTTGTCTTTTCTTTCCACAGAAAGTACGCTCCTTGAGCTGTGGGCGCTGAAAAGGAGAAGAATAATCAGACCAGAGTGAGGCTCCAACTCCTGTTGGGAGGGTAAATATTGGTGAGGAATTTGTGCTAGGAGGATGGATTCGTGCTTTGATGGAAGCACAAATTCATCCTCTTAGCACAAATTCTCTGGCGGGAGATTTGTGCTTTGGGGGAAGCGCAAATTCAGGGAAACATTAATAGGTAAGATTAGTTCTGGGGGGTTATTCGTGCTTTGGGTGAAGCAAATTCAGGGGGAGCAGCAATAGGTAAAATTCGTTTGGGGGGGGATTTGTGCTTTGTGGGAGGCACAAATTTAGGGGGAGCAGCAATAGGTAAAATTAGTCCTGGGGGGGGGGGGGGGGATTTGAATTTGTGCTTTGTGCACCTGTTATTCACATGAACCTGTCAGTCCTACTGGCAACGTTCGCATACAATCTCACTGATGCAAAGTAGTGATGTCATTAATGTGGCTGGCCTTCTGGTTCCAAGGCTGGCCATATCCACTGTGGTGCATCCAACTCTGTTGCTAATGGGCCAGATAGCTAGTCCTCTATTGCGGCATAAGTATTCATCTAGCGTGCGTCACCACGGCCATATCGAGCACAAGGGGAAGGGAGGGGGCGGGGCCCCACATCAATGTGTTTCGTCATCAGGCGGAAACATGTTGATGTGAGGCCCCTCCATCCTCCTTGTGCTTCACATGGCCGTGGTTGATACTTATGCAGCAATGGAGAACTAGCTGTCTGACTGTCAGGTCATCTGTGGCCAGGTGACAAGTGCACCCCGTCACCGAAGCATGGGGCTGCCCCATATATGCCGAAGCATGGGGAGATTTACCCCTAACATTACGGGCGGATTGCCCCCATGCCGTGGCATATATTTTTTTACTCTTTTTTTGGCACCCAATGTTAAAAAAAAAAAAAAAAAAAAAAAAAAACGGCGCATGTATGCCCATCATTAGAAGTGGGTGGATGAAGGGTGGTATTCTAATGGTGGGCATACCCACCGATCAATCTCTTTCTTCGTTGAGCCCACAGGCTGCATGAGAAAAAAAATATTACAACAAGGACCAGGTACGCCATTCAGCTGCCGCACTGATTTTGTATCTTGGCGGCAACAGCGTTTGCTCTCACGATACGTAAATTAGTGACTCCAGCACTGTAGGAGGTGATTTCACCACCACATTTAAAAAAAGCATGCATGTATGCCCATCATTAGAAGTGGGTGGATGAAGGGCGGTATTCTAATGGTGGGCATACCCACCGATCAATCTCTTTCTTCGTTGAGCCCACAGGCTGCATGAGAAAAAAAATATTACAACAAGGACCAGGTACGCCATTCAGCTGCCGCACTGATTTTGTATCTTGGCGGCAACAGCGTTTGCTCTCACGATACGTAAATTAGTGACTCCAGCACTGTAGGAGGTGATTTCACCACCACATTTAAAAAAAGCATGCATGTATGCCCATCATTAGAAGTGGGTGGATGAAGGGCGGTATTCTAATGGTGGGCATACCCACCGATCAATCTCATTTTTCGTTGAGCCCACAGGCTGCATTAGAAAAAAAATATTACAACAAGGACCAGGTACGCCATTCAGCTGCCGCACTGATTTTGTATCTAGACGGCAAAAGCGTTTTCTCTCACGATACGCAAATCAGTGACTCCAGCACTGTAGGAGGTGATTTCACCACCACATTTAAAAAAAAGCATGCATGTATGCCCATCATTAGAAGTGGGTGGATGAAGGGCGGTATTCTAATGGTGGGCATACCCACCGATCAATCTCATTTTTCGTTGATCCCACAGGATGCATGAGAAAAAAAGAACACTACAACAAGGACAAGGTACGCCATTCAGCTTCCACACTGATTTTGTATCTTGACGGCAAAAGCGTTTGCTCTCACGATACGTAGATCAGTGACTCCAGCACTGTAGGAGGTGATTTCACCACCACATTTAAAAAAAGCATGCATGTATGCCCATCATTAGAAGTGAGTGGATGAAGGGTGGTATTCTAATGGTGGGCATACCCACCGATCAATCTCTTTTTTCGTTGAGCCCACAGGCTGCATGAGAAAAAATAACATTACAACAAGGACCAGGTATGCCATTCAGCTGCCGCACTGATTTTGTATCTTGACGGCAAAAGCGTTTGCTCTCACAATACGTAAATCAGTGACTCCAGCACTGTAGGAGGTGATTTCACCACCACATTTAAAAAAAGTATGCATGTATGCCCATCATTATAAGTGGGTGGATGAAGGGCTGTATTCTAATGGTGGGCATACCCACCGATCAATCTCTTTTTATAGGATGAGGCCGTACTACAAACATACATCCAACATTAGAAAAATGATGACTAGCATCCAGTAGGGTAGATTAGTGTAGTTAGTGTAGGTCCTGCCCTAGAAGAGTCTACCTTGCCGTGGTGGGCAGGCTTGGAATCTCTTGGTCAAAAGTGTGTCAACGAATGGGCGAGAGGATCACTAGATCTTCACTTCTGGCCAATTGATTTTACCAAAGGACTCTTGGTTTAATCAGAGTGTGTGTGTGTATATATATATATATATATATATATATATAGTTGGAAAAGGAAAAATTCTGTATAGGTCCATAATTCTACATTCATAAACACACAATAAAAATTTGGTATATTTAAATTTGAATTGCTTCCTCTTTTATTTAATCCTTTCATGAACCGGGGGGGGGGGGTTATTACCACTTGGATGCCCAGGCCACATTTGCCAGGCTGGAAGGGGCTCTATGGCTACTTCTTCTACTTGTGGTGTGTGTAGGGATGTGTAATAGGTGTTTATGTATTAACACATGTCCTAACCATGTATATATGTATGTACTGACAAGCCCCTTATGTGACAGTAGTGACAAGGTCCTCTCAATGGAGACATCAGGGGTTTTCTAGCTTCACCCCAAAGAACAGGAGATACGATTAACCACTAATACCGGGCTTTAACCACTTTGCAACCGCCCTATGCCGAAAGTACGGCTCTAGGGCGGTTGCTGTATTCTAACTGGCCGTTAATTAACGGCCTGTCAGAATCGCGCTCCCGCGCGCCTCCTGAGGCGCGCACACGGGAACATCCGTGACCGCCGGGTCCAGAGGACCCGGCGGGTCACGGATCACGGTAAATCGCCGCTGATAGCGGCGGTTTACCACGTGATCGCGCCGTCCAATGACGGCGCGATCAGATGTAAACAGACCGGCGTCATTTGATGACGCCGGTTCCTCCCTCCTCTCTCTGTACCGATGGTTTGAGAGGAGAAGGGAGGGAGGGAGCGGATGGCAGCGCCAGTGCTGCGGGCTGGATCTGTGACAAATGCAGTCACAGATCCATCCATCCCTCCCTCCCTGCTCAGCCATCCCTGCTGCATATACTCTGCAATACTCACCTGGGCATACTCTGGCAATACTCTGGGCATACTCTGCAATACTCTGGGCATACTCTGCAATACTCTGGGCATACTCTGCAATACTCTGGGCATACTCTGCAATACTCTGGGCATACTCTGCAATACTCTGGGCATACTCTGGGCATACTCTGCAATACTCTGGGCATACTCTGCAATACTCTGGGCATACTCTGCAATACTCTGGGCATACTCCGCAATACTCTGGGCATACTCCGCAATACCCTGGGCATACTCTGCAATACCCTGGGCATACTCTGGGCATACTCTGCAATACTCTGGGCATACTCTGCAATACTCTGGGCATACTCCGCAATACTCTGGGCATACTCTGCAATACTCTGGGCATACTCTGCAATACTCTGGGCATACTCTGCAATACTCTGGGCATACTCTGCAATACTCTGGGCATACTCCGCAATACTCTGGGCATACTCTGCATACTCCGCAATACTCTGGCAATACTCTGGGCATACTCTGCAATACTCTGGGCATACTCTGCAATACTCTGGGCATACTCCGCAATACCCTGGGCATACTCTGCATACTCCGCAATACTCTGGCAATACTCTGGCAATACTCTGGGCATACTCTGCAATACTCCGCAATACTCTGGGCATACTCCGGGCAATACTCTGGGCAATACTCTGGGCAATACTCTGGGCATACTCCGCAATACTCTGGGCATACTCCGCAATACTCTGGGCATACAGCAGCCCCTGTCCCCGCGAGCTCGCATGCAGAAGCGAACGCATACGCAAGTCCCGCCCACATATAAAAACGGTGTTCAAACCACATGTGAGGTATCTTTATATCATGTTTTGGGGTTTTATGTATTTTTCTAGCAAATAAATGATGATTTTTACATGTAGGAGAGAAATGTCAGAATTGGCCTGGGTGCTCCCTGCATGTTGGGCCTCTGTATGTGGCCGCACTGTGTAAAAGTCTCACACATGGGGTATCGCCATACTCGGGAGGAATAGCAGAATGTGTTTTGGGGTGTAATTTGTGTATGCATATGCTGTGTGTGAAAAATAACCTAATAATATGAAAATTTGATGAAAAAAAAATAAATCTTGATTTTGCAAAGAATTGTGGGAAAAAATTACAACTTTAAAAAACTCACCAGGCCTCTTTCTAAATACCTTGGAATGTCTTCTTTCCAAAAAGGGGTCATTTGGGGGGTATTTGTACTTTTCTGGCATGTTAGGGTCTCAAGAAATGAGAGAGGCTGTCAGTACTTCAGGTGTGATGAAATTGATCAATTTTCAGGATTTGGTACCATAGCTTGTAGACCCCATAACTTTCACCCAGACTAAATAATATCCAACATTTTTTTTTTTTTTTACCAAAGATATGTAGCAGTATACATTTTAGGCCAAATTTATGAAGAAAAATTACTTTTTTGCAAAATTTTATAATAGAAATGAAGAAAAATTATTATTTTTTGCAAAATTTTGTTCTTTTTTCATTTATAGCAAAAAAAAAAAAAACCGCAGAGGTGATGAAACACCACCAAAAGAAAGCTCTATTTGTGGGAAAAAAAGGACAAAAATTTCATTTGGTTATAGTGTTGTATGACTGAGTTATTGTCATTCAAAATGTGAGAGCACCGAAAGCTGAAAATTGGTCTGGTTATTAAGGGTGTTTAAGTGCCCAGTGGTCAAGTGGTTAAAACCACTTCCTTCCCGGGCCTATTTTGGCACTTCTCTCCTACATGTACAAATCATCATTCTTTTGCTAGAAAATTACTCAGAACCTCCAAACATTATATATGTTTTTTAGCAGACACCCTAAGGAATAAAATGGCGGTCATTGCAACTTTTTATCTTGCACCGTATCTGCGCAATAATTTTTCAAACGCCTTTTTTTTGTAAAAAAAAATGTTTCATGAAATAAAAAATAACAAAACAGTAAAGTTAGCCCAATTTTTTGCTAAAATATGAAAGATGATGTTACACCGAGTAAATAGATACCTAACATGTCACGCTTTAAAATTGTGTACACTCATGGAATGGCGCCAAATTTCGTTACTTAAAAATCTCCATAGGCGTCACTTTAATTTTTTTACAGAGTTTACAGAAGAGGTCTAGTGCTAGAATTGTTGCTGGCGGCGACACCTGAACGACGTTTACATACGTGGGTGGGACTTGCGTTTGCGTACGCTTCTGAGTGCGAGCTACCGAGGACAGGGGCATTTTAATTTTTTTTTATCATTTTTTTTTACTTATGTATTTATTTTTTTACACTTTGTTTACATGTTTTTTTTTCGATCGCTTTTATTCCTATTACAAGGAATGTAAACATCCCTTTCAATAGGAAATGCATGTGACAGGTTCTCTTTAACCACTTAATACCGGCCTACCGTGAAATGACGGCGGGCGGGATACTCAATTATCCTGACATCACGTCATATGACGTGATGTCAATTCAAGTCACTAGGTGGCGCGCGCACCCATCGGGTAACTAACAACACCGTGCGCGTGCCCGGCGGCCACGATGGCCGCCGGGCACCCGCGATTTTCATGTAACTGAGCTGGGACGTGCAGCTCTGTGTGTAAGCACAGAGCTGCACATCCCTGTCAGGGAGAGAGGAGATCGATTGTGTCCCTTGTACATAGGGACACAATCGGTCACCTCCCCCAGTCACCCCCCCTCCCCCCACAGTAAGAACACACCTTAGGATACACATTTAACCCCTTCCCCGCCCACTAGTGGTTAACCCCTTCCCTGACAGTCACATTTATACAGTAATCAATGCATATTTATAGCATTGTTCACTGTATAAATGTGAATGGTCCCAAAAATGTGTCAAAAGTGTCCGATGTGTCGGCTATAATGTCGCAATCCCAGAAAAAAACGCAGATCGCCGCCATTCCTAATAAAAAATAAAAATAAAAAATAAAATCATAATTATGTCCCCTATTTTGTAGGCAATATAACTTTTGCGCAAACCTTTTGCGTCACTATACGGTTATTGCGATTTTATTTTTAATTTTTTTTTACCAAAAATATGTAGAAGAATACGTATCGGCTTAAACTGAGATCAATTTTTTTATTTTTTTTTAATGGGATATTTATTATAGCAAAAAGCTAAAAATTTTGTGTCTTTTTTCAAAATTGTCGCTCTTTTTTTGTTTATAGCCTAAAAAATAAAAACCGCACGGGCGATCAAATAGCACCAATAGAAAGCTCTATTTGTGGGAAAAAAAGGACGCCAATTTTGTTTGGGAACCACATCGCACGACCGCGCAATTGTCAGTTAAAGCGATGCAGTGCTGGAAGCTAAAATTTTGTCTGGGCAGGAAGGGGGTGTAGGTGCACAGTAGGCAAGTGGTTAAAGAGAGATGCAGGGTCAATAAGACCCCACATCTCTCCTCCAGGCTGGAAAGAATGAGATTGTGAAAATAATTCACAGATCTCATTTAAACTAGCCGCAATTGCGGTTTGTTTATTTACGGGGACCCGGGCGTGACGTCATCACATTGCGCCCGGGCCTCCGACGGTCATAGAGATGACTGGTGACCATCTGGTCACCAGTCATCTCTATGGTGCACATCCGGCAGACGGCGGTCCTTTCTCCGGGCATCCCCGATGGGACAGGAGAGCCTGGAGAACCACCGGATGGTGGCGGGAGGGGGGATGTCCCCTCCCGCCGCCTGTAAGAATGATCAAGCACCGGATTCGCCGCTATGATCGTTCTTACGGTGCGCAGAATATAAATTTTATATTCCCCTCACAAAACATATAGGGAATTGTTCCCCCTCGGGCCTCAGTTCTATAATGGTGGCTGAGACACCACTACTCGGATATCCTGGTCCATGTAAGGGGGGCTCCAATGGCTGGATACCTGATGTAAGGGGGGCTTCAATGGGGGGAAACCTGATGTAAGGAGGGGCTCCAGTCGGGACAGCCCATGTAAGGAGAGATTTTGCTGGGGACGCCTTATTTAAGGAGGGACTTCGCTGGGGATGCCTGATTTAAGGAGGGACTCTGCTGGGGACGCCTGATTTAAGGAGGGACTTTGCTGGGGATGCCTGATTTAAGGAGGGACTCTGCTGGGGACGCCTGATTTAAGGAGGGACTCCACCGGGGACACCTGATTTAAGGAGGGACTCCGCTGGGGACGCCTGATTTAAGGAGGGACTCCGCTGGGGACGCCTGATTTAAGGAGGGACTCCGCTGGGGACGCCTGATTTAAGGAGGGACTCCGCTGGGGGCGCCTGATGTAAGGAGGGGCTCTGCTGGGCACGCCTGATGTAAGGAGGGGCTCTGCTGGGCACGCCTGATGTAAGGAGGGGCTCTGCTGGGCACGCCTGATGTAAGGAGGGGCACCGCTGGGCAAGCCTGATGTAAGGAGGGGCACCTCTGGGGACACCTGATGTAAGGAGGGGCTCTGCTGGGCACGCCTGATTTAAGGAGGGGCACCGCTGGGGACGCCTGATGTAAGGAGGGGCTCTGCTGGGCACGTCTGATGTAAGGAGGGGCACCACTGGGCAGTGTTGTAAGTAACGGAGTTACAATAAACGCAGTTACCTAACGCAGCCCCTTTTGAGGGTAACAAGTAATCTTGGGTGGCATTACCGCAATTAGATCTACCGCCACTAGATGGCAGCAGAGTAATTGCTTCTGCCTGCGCTGTGAACATAAATATGGGTGGAACTCCGCTTTAGAATTATGTGACCGCTGTGATGGCCTGTCACAGCGGTCTGAAAACTCCCAATCACAAGGAGCCCTGGATACAATGAGCCCCACCCGCCTCACACTGACCTATCACCGGGGAACAACTCACATCGATCACACACACTGTGTGTGCAACCTGATCAATGATCCGGGAGCACATGGCCGGAACAAAATGTTCCACAGAACAAACGTTCTCTATACAACACAGTGTACACAACGACATCTAGTGGTCAACAAGGTAAGTGCAGGACACCTATACAGACCAATGATCAGCAGGTTATTTTTGGTCAGTGATTTCATCTCTTCATCAGACAACAAAGAAAGATCTGGCATCCCCATTCCAGATCCCTTGCATCTAATAAAGCTTATATAAGATAAATAAAATAATAAACAATAAACTATAGAAAATTCTAATAAAGCCTAATATAAGATTTTAAATTACAGACTCTGTAAACGTCAAGGGAATGTATTAGGGCTGTGCAAATTAACTTTTAATCGATCGATTAATCTTTAATTTTTTTGATCGATCAAAATCTTTTTGATCGATTAAAAAATTCTTATGACTGGTACTCACCTCTCTCCAGGCTTCTGGGCCTTCAGGGAGTTCTGTCAGAGATCCGGTGACATCATTGACACCGGCGGGGCTTGCCGTGTCCATCTGAAGGGCTCCTTTGCTGTGCCTTCATATCTGCATGCCGGCGGGACCTTACTATCTGCCACACGCAAGCCAGGGCCGTTTTAATAGCATCTTGGGCCCCTGGGCAAAGAAATGCTCTGGGGCCCCTACAATAATGACAGTGCAGGTAAACAGACATCAAGTAGGTAGAAGGCAGACTGCCTCCCCTGTGTATCTATCACTCTCAGTGCCATTATGGGGCCCCCAATTTCGGGGCAGCGTAGGCTCAAGGACCAGCTGCTTTGGGCAAATTGCAGGGGCCCCCAATGCAGCTGGGGCCCCTGGGCAGTGCCCAGGTGTGCCCTCTCATTAAGACTGCCCTGACGCAAGCGCTGTTACACTTCCCTCTATTACTTCCCTCTATCAAACTGGGATTCTACAACCATCCACTGGGAGTTGTGATAGTTCCCTTCATGGGACATCTACATGCCGACGAACTAATGTTAACCCCTCCTCATCTGGATTCAGCAGTGGCATCGTTGTACACATTTTTATACCAGTATCATACTTAGCTACAGGTTTTTATGACTGCTTTTGGTACCATTTGGTATTACTCGCACCATTTTTACAGTTTATGTAGCTACATCGATTTTATCTCCAGTGCAATATTTATTTTGTTACCTACTTGAAGACTATACAAGTTTTAATGCTCTTCCCATCGAGCGCTGCCTTTGTGTGTTTGTTTTTTGTATCCTGCTATCCATTTTTCCTGTGGTTGGTAGCTGCACTGGGAATCGGCCTGCAAGGAGATCAGCTAAAAGTAGTTGGATCTGTATGTGCGTTATAATTAATCGAAATTAGTCGATTAATCGATTAAAAAAAAAACCGATTAATCGAACACAAAAATTTTGATCATTCACAGCCCTAGAATGTATATTATAAACATACATTTTAATCCAGCTTATAATTTGGATGTAATATATAGCAGATGGATAAGGGTTTTAAGTCCTATTAGCTGCACATACATGGTGGGACGGATGCACCTAGGCTGGGATATACACGAGATCACCATTTGTTTCCGGTTTTCTTCTCTCAAGGATCTGGCATTCTTTTGTCTTGGAGTATTAACTCACTGCTCCCTGGCAAGCGCCCGTCATCTGCTTCACAACAAAGCATTGTAGAATATTAAAAAAAAATCAGTTACTTTGCTGAGTAACTAATTACTTTTTCAATGTAGTAACTGAGTCACTAACGCAATTACTTTTTCGGAGAAGTAATTTGTAACTGTAACTAATTACTTTTTTAAAGTAAGATGAGCAACACTGCCGCTGGGCACGCCTGATGTAAGGAGGAGCTCAGCTGGGCACGCCTGATGTAAGGAGGGGCTCCGCTGGGGACACCTGATGTAAGGAGGGGCTCCGCTGGGGACGCCTGATGTAAGGAGGGGCTCCGCTGGGGACGCCTGATATAAGGAGGGGCTCCGCTGGGGACGCCTGATGTAAGGAGGGGCTCCGCTGGGGACGCCTGATGTAAGGAGGGGGCTCCGCTGGGGACGCCTGATGTAAGGAGGGGCTCCGCTGGGGACGCCTGATGTATGGAGGGGCTCTGCTGGGGACACCTGATGTAAGGAGGGCCTCTGCTGGGGACGCCTGATGTAAGGAGGGGCTCCGCTGGGGACGCCTGATGTAAGGAGGGGCTCCGCTGGGGACGCCTGATGTATGGAGGGGCTCTGCTGGGGACACCTGATGTAAGGAGGGCCTCTGCTGGGGACGCCTGATGTAAGGAGGGGCTCTGCTAGGGACGCCTGATAGTTACATAGTTAGTCAGGTTGAAAAAAGACACAAGTCCATCCAGTCCAACCACAAAAAAATAAACAAAAATAAAAAACACAGTACAATCCCATACCCCCAACCCACAGTTGATCCAGAGGAAGGCAAAAAAAACACAGCTGGCCAGAACCACCTCTGGAGGGAGTCTGTTCCACATTTTCACAGCTCTTACTGTGAAGAAACCTTTCCGTATTTGGAGGTGAAATCTCTTTTCCTCTAGACGTAAAGAGTGCCCCCTTGTCCTCAGTGTTGACCGTAAAGTGAATAACTCAACTCCAAGTTCACTATATGGACCTCTTATATATTTGTACATGGTGATAATATCCCCTCTTATTCTCCTCTTCTCAAGAGTGAATACATTCAGTTCTTCTAATCTTTCCTCATAGCTGAGCTCCTCCATGACTCTTATCAGTTTGGTTGCCCTTCTCTGCACTTTCTCCAGTTCTCCGATATCCTTTTTGAGAAGTGGTGCCCAAAACTGGACTGCATATTCCAGATGAGGTCTTACTAATGATTTGTACGGGGGGGGGGGGGGGGGCAAAATGATATCTCTCTCTCTGGAGTCCATACCTCTCTTATACAAGAAAGGACTTTGCTCGCTTTGGAAACCGCAGCTTGGCATTGCATGCCATTATTGAGCTTATGATCAACTAAAACCCCCAGACCCTTCTACACTACAGATCCCCCCAGTTGTACTCCCCCTAGTATGTGTGATGTATTGTTATTCTTAGCCCCCAAATGCATTACTTTACATTTATCAACATTAAACCTCATCTGCCACTTAGTCGCCCAATTAGACAGAGCATTGAGGTCGGCTTGTAAAATGGCGAAATTTTGTACAGACGTTATTTCACTGCATTGCTTGGTGTCATCTGCAAAAACAGAAATGTTACTTTTGATCTCAGACCCAATATCATTTATAAATATATTGAAAAGTAAGGGTCCCAGCACTGACCCTTGGGGTACACCACTGATAACCTTTGACTATTCAGAGTAAGAATCATTAACCACGACTCTCTGAATTCTGTCTTTCAGACAGTTTTCTCTTAACTGATAATTCTAATCCTGTAGACCTTACCTTACACATGAGCTGTGTGTGGGGAACTGTATCCAACGCTTTTGCAAAATCTTTCATGAATCCATGCTGTCTGCTGCTTAAATAGTTTGTTTCCAGCAAGTACTCATCCATGTGGTCTTTTATTAATCTCTCCAGTATCTTTCCAACTATAGAAGTTAAACTAACAGGTCTATAGTTACTTGGTAAAGACTTTGGGCCAGATTCACAGAGCCCTTACTCCTGTCTTACTCGCATTAGACTGGAGTACTTTCAAATTACGCGCGTTTTTTCACTACTCTGAACCCTCAAACCATGAAAATACGACTGCGGGCTTCAATTCGACTGGCTTACGTGTTAGTACGCCTTCGGTTCTACGCTGCAATAATTTTGCGGCCACTGGGTGGACTTCCCGTCGTTTTCCGCGTCGGGGTATGCTAATGAGCTTTTGCCAGCGATCCCAGAAATTACGATCTTCAATCGCAATCTCTTACGGCGTCTTTAGTCATCGTTTTGCTGCGTAAAACTATACCAGCTTTTAGCTGGTCTAATATTAGACAGCCCATGTTAAGTATGGCCGTCGTTCCCGCGTCGAATTTCAACGTTTTCCGACGTCTTTTATTATTTGTTTACGTAAGACGTCCGGGAATAGGAATGTCCGTAAACGACGCTACTCAAAAAAAAAATGAATTAACGACTTGATTTTGCGCAATGCACGGCGGAAAATTTCTGAACGGAGCATGCGCAGTTCGATCGCCGTGGGGATGCGCCTAATTTAAATGCTTCACGCCCCCTAATCGCGTATTTCGATTATGCGGCAAGAAATAGACTACGCCGCCATATCGTACGGGCAAAAATCTACCAGAATTTGTCGTAGAGCATGGTAAAATATGGCTGCGTAGCGTATCTCGGATACGCTGCGCAAATGTACGTGTACCTGAATCTGGCCCTTTGTTCCCTTTTTAAATATATGCACCACATTGGCTCTACGCCAATCCAGTGGTACTATTCCTGTCATTAATGAGTCCCTTAATATTGGATACAGTGGTTTTGAAATTTCAGAGCTCAATTATTGGGTGGATGCCATCTGGTCCAGGTGCTTTATCCACCTTTGTTCGGTCTAAATATTTCTGGACCATATCACTTTTGATCCATTGTGGATTTGGGGCTGTGTCACTTCCACCCCCATTATGGACATGAGCTCCCCCATGCTCAATTGTATACACAAAGCTGAAGAAAGTATTTAATACATTTGCCTTCTCTTTGTCCCCAGTCACCCACTCTAGATTATTTTGTAAAGGGCCTACATGCTCAGACTTCACCTTTTTACTATTAATATATTTAAAGAATTTTTGGGGTTTGTCCTACTATCTTTTGCAATCTGTCTTTCATTTTGAATTTTACATCCTTGATTTCCTTTTTACATCTTCTATTATATTCTTTGTAACATTTAAACGACACTAGTGTTCCTTCATTTTTATATTTTTTAAAAGCTATTTTCTTATTGTTTATAGCTTTTTTAACTTTGACCGTGAACCACATAGGTTTTATTTTTAGACTTTTAAACTTATTGCCCATGGGAATATACTTTGCAGTGAGGTTCCAGTCTTTTTGAAGATTTCCCATTTCTGTTCTGTGTTCATCGGTGCCAATATTCCCTCCCAGTCCAAGTCCTGGAGAGCAGCCCTCATCCTTGGAAAATGTGCTCTTTTGAAATTAAGGGCCAGATTCAGGTAGAGTTGCGCTGGAGTAATTCGATATGCGCCGCGTAACTGTGAAGATGCGCCGTCGTTTCTATGTGGCCATACCCACCAAACTAGATGCGACAGAAAACGGGCCATTTCCGATCGGCTTAACTTTCCGACGCCAGAGTCTCGTCAGCGCATAATTTCGCTTGGCGCATCAGTCGCGCCTATTGATTTCCCCTGCAAATATGCAAATGAGGGAGATTTCCCGATTCGCGAACGGATTAGCACCATACGCCGGCTACATGCGCCGCGCTTATCTCGTCCGTCCGGCGCAAAGTTATTTCTACAAATAGCTGCTTTATCTTTACTCCAGACGATACCGTTACCGACGATAAGGGCTAGCTGAGCACCCCCACTTTCAGGACAACACCTCTGTCCATGCTTGTCTGTCAACTTTTACAGCCATGGAGGAAGACATCATAGGTCTCCATATCCGAGATGATGGCTGACAGCTCCTGGCCTTTAGAGTTCAGCTTTCTCCTGTGTGTTTGCGGGGAACGGGAGCAGCCATCTCAGAACAAAAGTAACTTCACTGCGGGGAGGGGGAACAGGATATACTTTAGTGCCGGAATGGCGCATCTACGGGCGCATTTAAACGCCCAACGGAACGCATTGCGCTGACGTTTCACGTGAAGTGGTGCCGACGGAAGTTGTGAGCATGCGCACAAGGGGGCCTATTGAAGCCTCACTTACTGCGCATGCTCCATGGATGATGCGCTGAACGTAAGCCTCTGCGCTGGGCTCCGCCCATCATTTACATATGATCACACCCACTTCCACTTGCGTCGGGTTAGGCCAGCGCATTATCGTTACTCTGGCGCAAGTTTACGCGCAACTGCTATGTGAATAACAGTACTTGCGCCGAAAGTGTCGGCGGAGTAACGTAAATGAGAAACGTTACTCCAAAGTAAAGAAGCGCCCATCTACCTGAATCTGGCCCTAAGTGTTTTTTATCTTTCCTGTATGTATTTCTTGCTTACAGCTAACATCAAACGAAATCATGTTATAATCACTACTACCCAGGTGTTCCTTTATCTGAACATTAGTAATAAGCTCTGCATGGTTTGAGATTACCAGGTCCAACAGAGCATCATTCCTAGTTGGGACCTCAACCATAAAATTGTCCTGCAATAGGTTTTTAAAATTTTGCCCTTTAACTGTCCCAGCAGTGCCATTACTCCAGTCAATTTCTGGGTAGTTGAAATCCCCCATTTTTATCACCGTCCCAGCCCTTGCAGCCCTTTCCATCTGTGCAAGGAGCCGAGTCTCCACCTCCTCGTTAACATTGGGTGGTCTATAACAAACTCCAATGATTAACTTTGAACTACGCACATCTGTATGCAACCAGGTCCTCTTTCACGCTTGCTTTGAGGTCACTTCTCACATAGAGACAGACCCCGCCACCTTTCCTTTTTACCCTATCTTTCCGAAAAAGAGCATAGCCAGGAATATTAATAGCCCAGTCATGTGAGGATTGAAGCCAAGTTTCAGCAATACCGATTACATCATAGCTCTCCTCATGCACCAGAGCTGCCAACTCACCTTTTATATTTCTTCTGTTACTTCCTGGTTTACAAATGATGAGATACATGAGAAGGAATGTACAGGCAGTCTCACGGGATGAATTGCTCATTTACGTGGTACATTCAGCCTAAATTTCAACCCATACGTAACTCTAATACTCAACCCAACCCTCGTAACCCTCACTCAGATCTCAAATTAACCCAACCCTTGTAACCCTCATTCAGATCTCAAACCTACCCAACCCTCGTAACCCTCATTTAGATCTCAAACCAACTCAACCCTTGTAACCCTCATTCAGATCTCAAACCAACCCAACCCTTGTAACCCTAATTCAGATCTCAAACCATCCCAACCCTCGTAACCCTCATTCAGATCTCAAACCAACCCAACCCTTGTAACCCTCATTCAAAACTAAAACCTACCTAACCCTCGTAACCCTCACTCAGATCTCAAACCAACCCAACCCCTGTAACCCTCATTCAGATCTCAAACCAACCCAAACCTTGTAACCCTCATTCATATCTCCAACCAACCCAACCCTTGTAACCCTCACTCAGATCTCAAACCAACCCAACCCTCGTAACCCTCATTAAGATCTCAAACCAACCCAACCCTTGTAACCCTCATTCAGATCTCAAACCAACCCAACCCTCGTAACCCCGTCAGGTGTCTAGAGGTGATACTTGTGAGTTGAGATAGAGAGCGAATGTCCAGTCTTTGGATAGGTTTTCTTCAATGCTTTATTCCAAGGCCCAACATGGCCAACATCAAAATGGTACAGGACAGGAAAGGTTGATGAGCAGAGAGAGAACTTGAGTATCAGGCCTTGGATATGAAGAAGAAAGAGAACAACCCTGCTCTCAACAATGATGAGCTCAGTTCGTCACCACTCTGGTCAGAGTGGGTAAAATGCCCCGGGACAGACCTCCGCCACAAACCTGGCACCTGAAATGTCATTTGTAAACGCCAGGAGGACCAGGCCTCTGCAATTGGCCTGGCTCGGGCCTCTGCCACAGGCCTAGTACTTGAATGAATGTAACTTAGAATGAGTGAGATCTCCCAGTGAATTTTGTCAGGGTCACCGGTTGACAGTTGAAGTGTACCTGTCAATCTCCCGGTCACCAGATCCCCGATGGTTCATTCAAGCTCTGTTGGATCACCTGCCTCCGGATTCTCCTCAAGCCGATCCCCCTCCTTTTAGCAAAGGTTTGGGACCCAGCAGCTACAGGGACCCTTCTCTGTATCAGGGTGAAGCTCCACATGGTGCACAACTTTGGGCCAGGTAGGCCACGGCTGCAGGGTCCATGGATGCACCCACCCTGAAGGTGGATGCCGCACCTGGAACCGGGAACCGGCAGAAAGAAAGATGGGCTCGAGGCCAAGGCGGCTGCCCCAGATATAGCCTCCCTCAGCATGCCCTAGTGAGGGAACCAACCCCTCTGAATGGCTGCTGAGGAAAACGAGTCTGCCAGAACTCCTCTAGCGCCAGCTGCCGCCCAGGGATGAGAACACACCCCTGGAGCGCAGACCGACCCACAGCACAGTTCTGAAAATGACAGCAGCCTGAAATTTGACAAATTGTGAATGGGAGCTGCGTAACTCTCCCATTCCCCACTAACTTTAGCGTAACGCCCCTACAGGGAGTTAGGAGGCGCTACACATGTATAGAGCTGTGACAGGTCTCCTTTATACTTCTATATACATGTATAGAGCCGTGACAGGTCCCCTTTATACTTCTATATACATGTATAGAGCCGTGACAGGTCCTCTTTACACTTCTATATACATGTATAGAGCCGTGACAGGTCCCCTTTATTCTTCTATATACATGTATAGAGCCATGACAGGTCCTCTTTATACTTCTATATACATGTATAGAGCCGTGACAGGTCCTCTTTATACTCTTATACATGTATAGAGCCATGACAGGTCCTCTTTATACTTTTATACTCCTATATACATGTATAGAGCCGTGACAGGTCCTCTTTATACTTCTATATACATGTATAGAGCCGTGACTGGTCCCCTTTATACTCCTATATACATGTATAGAGCCGTGACAGGTCCTCTTTATACTTCTATATACATGTATAGAGCCGTGACAGGTCCCCTTTATACTTCTATATACATGTATAGACCCATGACAGGTCCTCTTTATACTTCTATATACATGTATAGAGCCGTGACTGGTCCCCTTTATACTCCTATATACATGTATAGAGCCGTGACTGGTCCCCTTTATACTCCTTTATACATGTATAGAGCCGTGACAGGTCCCCTTTATTCTTCTATATACATGCATAGAGCCATGACAGGTCCTCTTTATACTTCTATATACATGTATAGAGCCATGACAGGTCCTCTTTATACTTCTATATACATGTATAGAGCCGTGACAGGTCCCCTTTATTCTTCTCTATACATGTATAGAGCCATACTCCTATATACATGTATAGAGCCATGACAGGTCCTCTTTATACTTCTATATACATGTATAGAGCCATGACAGGTCCTCTTTATACTCCTATATACATGTAAAGAGCCGTGACAGGTCCTCTTTATACTTCTATATACATGTATAGAGCCGTGACAGGTCCTCTTTATACTCCTATATACATGTATAGAGCCATGACAGGTCCTCTTTATACTTCTATATACATGTATAGAGCCGTGACAGGTCCTCTTTATACTTCTATATACATGAATAGAGCCATGACAGGTCCTCTTTATATTTCTATATACATGTATAGAGCCGTGACAGGTCCCCTTTATACTTCTATATACATGTATAGAGCCATGACAGATCCTCTTTATACTTCTATATACATGAATAGAGCCATGACAGGTCCTCTTTATATTTCTATATACATGTATAGAGCCGTGACAGGTCCTCTTTATACTTCTATATACATGAATAGAGCCTTGACAGGTCCTCTTTATATTTCTATATACATGTATAGAGCCGTGACAGGTCCTCTTTATTCTTCTATATACATGTATAGAGCCGTGACAGGTCCCCTTTATACTTCTATATACATGTATAGAGCCGTGACTGGTCCCCTTTATACTCCTATATACATGTATAGAGCCGTGACAGGTCCTCTTTATACTTCTATATCCATGTATAGAGCCGTGACTGGTCCCCTTTATACTTCTATATACATGTATAGAGCCGTGACAAGTCTTCTTTATACTCTTATACATGTATAGAGCCATGACAGGTCCTCTTTATACTCCTATATACATGTATAGAGCTGTGACTGGTCCCCTTTATACTCCTATATACATGTATAGAGCCGTGACTGGTCCCCTTTATACTCCTATATACATGTATAGACCCGTGACAGGTCCCCTTTATTCTTCTATATACATGTATAGAGCCATGACAGGTCCTCTTTACACTTCTATATACATGTATAGAGCCATGACAGGTCCTCTTTATACTTCTATATACATGTATAGAGCCATGACAGGTCCTCTTTATACTTATATATACATGTATAGAACCGTGACAGGTCCCCTTTATTCTTCTATATACATGTATAGAGCCATGACAGGTCCTCTTTATACTTCTATATACATGAATAGAGCCATGACAGGTCCTCTTTATACTTCTATATACATGTATAGAGCCGTGGCAGGTCCTCTTTATACTTCTATATACATGTATAGAGCCATGACAGGTCCCCTTTATACTTCTATATACTGTACATGTATAAAGCCATGACAGGTCCTCTTTATACTCTTATACATGTATAGAGCCATGACAGGTCCCCTTTATACTTCTATATACATGTATAGAGCCATGACAGGTCCCCTTTATACTTCTATATACATGTATAGAGCCGTGACTGGTCCCCTTTATACTTCTATATACATGTATAGAGCCATGACAGGTCCTCTTTATAGCCTAGGTGACCCTGGAGGATGCCTGAACACAGATGGCGCCATCCTTCTGGAGAGAAAAGCAGATGTGGGAGGTGTCAGAGGGTGCGCTGTGATCTCGAGACACTGACACCTCCAGGAACATCCATCAGCTACAGACACAGATACAATATGTAGATTAGAGCCGCATTACCTGCCACACTGTCTGATATCTGTAAATGTTCTGATACCCCTCCCTCTCCTCCTCCTCCCCCATAAACTGATCAGCCAATCAGCTTCTGAGCTGGTGATTACAGGGAGGAGACTGCAGTTACTTTTCTGTCCTCATCATATTTTTTTTTAGATTTTCTCGGGTTATACCGCCCCCTACAGGAGGACCAGACACCGGCACACACAGCTGTAGCCCCGCCCCCCCCATGGATGGGACCCAGCAGGGAAATTATAAAGGGCCCCCAGGGCCCCCTGTATGTTCTACAGGAAGTTCCTGGTAAATGATGAGGCAATGACCTGAAGAGCGATCACTTTTTAGTAGAAGAGTCCTGGAAAGCGCCCCACATAGAACCCGCCCTAATGGTCGCTTCCAGCCTATCCCTTCTATGGACTCACCCTAGTGCCCGCCCCCTGCTGGAGTCCAGTGATCGGCCTCCTCCCCCAATGGCTGTGATTGGCTGAGGTCCCTTAACCCCTTCCTGACCGACGTCCGTCTCTCATTATTATCTTAGCTTCTGGAAAAGGGAAGAGGATGGAGGAGAACCCCGGGAAAAACCTTCTCTTCTCATCCAGGGGTTGTCACCCCTGTCAGGTGTTTTCTGCCATCTGTGTCCCCATTGGGGAGATTTACCTTCACTTCCTGTCCCAAAGAGAAAACAGGAAGTGAGAGGAAATCTCTCCAAAGGGAAAGGGAATCATCAGAACTTGTCTCCACTGGAAGATCTCCCCTCTATTCTCGTTCTGCTGAGATTTTTTATTTTTTTTCCTTTTTGCCATCTTTGTCCGCTCAGAACAAAAAGTGAGAGAAAATCCCTTGAAAGTGGGTGTCACTATTGGGGAGATTTCACTTCACTTCCTGTCCCACAGAGAAAGAAAACAGGAAGTGAGAGGCAATCCCTCCAAAGTGAGGGAAACATCAGAACTAGTGACCCCATTGGAAAATACCCCCCTCCATTCCTCTTATGGTAACTTTTTCTGTCATAGGTGTCCCCATTGGGGAGATTTTCCTTCACTTCCTGTCCCACAGAGAAAGAAAACAGGAAATGAGAGGAAATCTCTCCAAAGTGAGGGAATTAGTGTCCCCATTAGGTAGACACTTCCTGTCTCTTGTCGTCTGTTTACAGCTGCGGATGAGAGCGGCTAGTTTTTAAAATATTATTTATATTATAAAAGTATATATATATAAATATAAAAAATTCAATGGGATTGCTGCACAAAAAATTATTTTTATTGAAAAAAAATTGTCAAAAAGACATAAAAAATCTGTACAATCAGGCAATTATTATCATTATTATCATATATGTATATATATTTTTGTCCGATTGTTTTTATAATATTATATAATGTTATAATTATTATTATAATATTATAAATACAATACATATATATATATATATATATATACACATACGTATGTATTTTTTTTTCAAATGTTTAAATTGTTTTTATAATATTATTATAATTTTTTTGTAATATTATAAATACTATGGGCCACATTCAGGTGGGAGAGCGAATCTTTATTTTGGAGTAACTTTTCTCATTTACGTTACTCCGCCGAAACTTTAGGAGCAAGTACTGTATTCACATAGCACTTGCTCCTAAAGTTGCGGCGGCGTAGCGAAAATGAGCCGGCGGAATTCAAATTGGGCGGGTAGGGGGCGTGTAGTATTTAAAATAGGCGCGATCCCGCGGCGAACGTTCTGTCAGTGAACGTCAATGACGTCAATCCCCATTCACGGACGTTTTACGCAAATGACTCAAATTTTTTTACATTTGATGCGATGACGACGGCCATACTTAACATAGGATACTCCACTAGGGGGCTGTTTTTTCTTTACGCCGCGTATCTCTTACAGAAACGTCGGAAAGTCACTGCGTCGGGCCCGAATACGATCGTGAATTGCCGATTCTCGCTGATTAACATATTCTCGGCGTTAATCAGCGGGAACGCCCCGAGCGCCATTTTTAAACTTGCAGTTCCGATACGACGGCGAAATACAATTACGCCAGCTCAAAGTGAGAGTTAGGCTGGAGTATCACTGATACTCCAGAGTAACTCTACCTGAATCTGGCCCAATATATAAATATTTACACACATTGGGCCAGATTCACAGAGCGTTTACGCCGGCGTAACAGCAGATGCGCGGCGTAAGTCTAAATTTGCAAGGGGCACATGCACTACTAACATCCTCCTGTCTTATCCCTTCAGGGTGACTCTGCATATGCACTGGGACCCCATCTCATGACCCCATCTCATGCCAGCTCACATTATGCATCTTTGCACGTTAAACACACACATTAATCATGGCACAATGAGAATGCATGCATGCACACCACAGTGGTCCCTAGCACACACACCCCCCACATCCTCATCAAATTGGATTGGCACAAGGCCACCATGCAGGACTTGTGAGCAGCAACGCCATGCCGCGGCTCCAATTATGTCACTGTACATTCATACACCATTCACACGGACCTGGGGATCACTTCTCCCTGGTCCTGGGGAACCCTTCTCCACCAAAAATTAGGGTGACACCCCTTTTCCGGCACGAATGTCACCCCCACATTCAAACAGCATTCACAACCCAAAAAAAAAAATGCCCAGCAAAAACAAAAAATTTCCAGCAAAAAAAATAAAAAAACCCCAAAAAAATAAAATAGGCCAAAAAAAAGGGGAAGAACAAATTAAGGCCGCTGGCATGAGCCACGCCTGGGCCGCCCACGGCTACGGCTCCTCAGGGGAGACTCATGGGGAAGGGGTAATCCGGGGAAGGAGGAGCAGCCCCTGGTCTCTGCCCACCTGGCGGCCTGCCCTCCAAGGCCACGGCAATTCTGTCCAGGCCAGCACTTAGTGTTGCCGTGTTGGCCTGGATAGCCTGGGTGAGGGCCCTCACCTCCTGCCCAACGCCTGCTGTTGTAGTCTGCAGGTCGTTTAGGCAGTTTGTAAGAGCCCGGGAGTGGCAGTCCAGGTTCCCCAGCGTATCCTTTATGGAGGACAGGCTCTCCTCCATCCGCCCCAAAGTCTGGCTGACCTGTCCCAGATGGCGGGTCTGAAGGGCCTGGTCCCTTCTCAGATTGGCGGGCAGGACATTGGCCACCCCCCTGGTCTTCTGGGTCGCCTTCCTGCCTCCAGCTGATGCTTGTGGCCGGGGAGAAGGGGAGCCCCTTGGGAGAGGAGCCCTGTTGGGGGAGGAGTGGGAGGGGCTACCCCTTATGGAGGGCTGGCTGCTGCCAGCCAGAGGGGAAGAGTCCTCCAAAAACAAAAGTCCACTGCCTGTTATGGACTCCTCCTCCTCCTCAAACTCCTCCTCCTCAACCTTCTCCTCTTCAACCTCCTCCGAGGACTCCGGCCTTGTCGGGGGGTCCTCATCAGGCTGCTGTCCTGGGGATGGTGTGGTCAGGCCAGATGGCCCAGCACCCTCCTGCACATCTGTGGATGACACAAAACATTCACAGGTTGGAGGATCCACACACTTGCCACATATTCCCTCCCCCCCCCACATGCTACACACCTGATAGGGAAAAAAAACCTTACCTGGCATCACGCCTTTATGACTTGAGTCATAGCCAGGCAGGCCCTCCACCTGATGTCTATGAAAGGTCTGGGCCACCGCACGCTCCACCGCTGTCAGCCTAACAGGGCATGGTGGGCCCCCTCCTGTGCCCCTGGCATGGGCTGCCATCTTGGCCATCTTCCCACGGACCACACGACGGAGATCATTGATCTTCTTTTCGATTCCCGACCGTGTCCGGGTCTCCCGCCCCCCCCCCTGAATTCACCTGGTCAGTAATCATGTCCAAAATCTCTCTCGTCCTGGCCGGGGTGGTGTTGGCACTGTCCGGGCCGTGGAGGTAACGCCCATATTGGGTAATGGCCCGGGCAATTATTTGTTTCTCCCCCAAAGTAAAATTTTACTTCCTCTTCCTCTCAGTCATACTCATCCAACAACTCTCTCCCAAACAATCAAAAAAAAACACTCACAAAAACAAGCGGGAAAAATCAAGCAAAAAAACAAACAAACACAAATCTAACAACCAAAAAGTCTCACAAACAGTCACCAAAAAACACTTTCAAATATATTGTAGCAAACACTAGAACAAACAGTCAACAAAACAAGTCACAACGCAACAAACACCAGAACAAAAGCACCTTGCTGTATAGGAAGGGATACAAAGGGATGTACTTTTGCAAAGGAAGTGCGTTTGTCTCTGTCTATTTATGCTGTCTGCGTAGTTCACAAAGTTGGCCGGGTCCACTTCCAATTTCACTGATTGCGCCGTTCCCGAGTTGTGAGCATGCGCACAGAGGGTGCTGACCATGGTCTGCTTCAAGCGCGCATGCGCGATCCGGCCGGCCTTTCATTTGCATGGGGTCACAGCTCATTTCAATGTAACACGCCCACGTCCTTCCCAATTTGAATTACTCCGCCTTGCGCCTCTGAAATAACGTTGCGCAGGCGCAATTTTCTGCGCAAAACCTACGAGAATAGGGTGATTGCGCCGCTACATTGCGCCCATCTAACGTAAAGGCGGTGTGCTACACCGGTCCAATAATGCGCAGATGTACCTGAATCTGGCCCAATATATAAATATTTACACACATTGGGCCAGATTCACAGAGCCGTAACTCCTGTCTAACTGGTGTTAGACTGGAGTACTTTCAAATTACACACGTTTTTTCACTAGTCTGAAACCTCAAACCATGATACGGCGGCTTCGGGCTTCAATCCGACTGGCTTACGTGTTCGTACGCCTTCGGATCTACGCTGCAACAAATTTGCGGCCGCTGGGCCGGGAATAGGAATGTTCGTAAACGACGCTACTAAAAAAAAAAATTACGTAACGACGTTATTTCGCGCAAATACACGGCGGGAAATTTCTGAACGGGGCATGCGCAGTTCGATTGCCGCGGGGACTCGCCTAATTTAAATGCTTCACGCCCCCTAATCGCGTATTTCAATTACGCGGCGAGAAATACACTACGCCGCCATATCGTATGGGCAAAAATCTACCAGAATTCGATGTAGAGCCTGGTAAAATATGGCAGTGTAGAGTATTTCGATTTTCAGCGCAAAATTACGTGTATCTGAATCTGGCCCTATATGTATGTGTATATATATATGTATATATTATTTTTATTAAATATAAT
>JAJQKJ010002059.1:0-25000 GCA_029574335.1 Rana kukunoris | reverse complement strand
ATATTTCAATGGTTTTAGAAATGTCTATAAATATATATATATATATATATATATATATATATATATATATATATATGTATATAATGTATATAAATAAATATTATAAAAACTATTTAAACAATTGAAATATAAATATATATAATTAAAGTAATATTATAAGAACAATGTGTGTTTGTGTGTATATACATATATATATGTGGTTAAGTAAAACAGGAAAAAAAATAATCTTTTTTTTTCTTCTTCTTCTTTGCAGGTGTAGAAATTTTTCTAGATCTATTTTGAGCGTTTAACTTTATTGAGACACATTAGAAGCGTTGGAAGAGATTTTTCATCGTTGGATTCAGATTTCATTTGGATAATAAATCTAATCAGTAAGTATCTTTCTTTATTATCCCCTTATCATACATGGGCCCCAATACAATTAATTTTTTATTATTATTATTATTATTGTCTTGTTTTCTGCCCAGTCCCATCCCGCTTTCCGCCGCTGCTCGCCCGGGCTATATATATATATAAGTTTTCTAGCAAAAAATACAGATTTTTACCTTGTAAACAGTACATTTAGATCCATGCCAAGTCTTTCAGCGGTTAAAGTGGAAGGTCAGTTAAAAGCTAACTAAGGCTAAACCAACACCCACCCCAATTTGAACCCTATTCTACCTAACCCTGTAAAGAAAAGATTTGTATACTTACCTAATCTGAAGCTGCCGGGGGTCCGGTCACATGGTCACTTCAGCTTCTGCGTAGAGGAGGGGTCACACCAACAATGGCTGCAAATACCCCGGGCGATGATGCCACCCATAAGCTTACTATGGGGCTTCCATTGTCAGCTGTCCTTCCTCTACATCAGGGGTGTCAAACTCATTTTCATTGTGGGGCCGCATCAGCATTATGATGGCCCTCAAAAGGGCCGGTTGTATCTGTAAGATTAGATATCCAGCGCACCCCCTCCCCTTACATTAGATGTCAAGAGCCATCCTACCATCAGAAGTTGTGTCCACAACTCTCCCTTACATCACAGTGCACCCCACTTTCCTTATGCTGCTGCTGGGAAGTGGCTGAATGCATTGCTTGAAAGCAGAAAGTACAGGGTCTGGAGGAGGACCAGAGGAGGGCTGGAGCTCTCCTGCAGCAGGAGAGGTGTGAGGGCCAAATGAAATGGCCTGTAGGGCCGGATTTGGCCCGTGGGCCTTGTGTTTGACACCTGTGCTCTACATTGACAGCTGATCATGAGACCGGACCGGAGTGGCTTCACAATAACTAGAGGGGGTTAGCGCCTTAGTTGGGTTATTGCTGTCTGTGGATTCTGCTCACTTCCTCTCCAAGGAGATAAAAGGGAAGTGAGGAGAAACCTTCCCAGTCGGGACACAGAAAACAAGGAACTTTGGAAATACTCAACCCCCCCCCCCCCCCCCCCCCCCCCCCCATCTAAATCTTAAGCAAATACATTTTGAGCGGAGTTCCACTTTAACATTTCTACTTTATTTTCTTCTTCTTTTATAGGTCAAAATGCAGAGAAGAGTATTAAAGGTGAGGGTGGAGGAGCTCGAGATTAAGAGAGCACAAGTTGCTGCAGTTAGGGCGGCGAGAGCAAAGGCACTGGAAGCAAAAAGGAGGAAAGAAGAGGAGGCGGCCAGAAAAGCGGAGGATGTCAGGCAGCAGAAAAAGATGATGAAGGAGTTGCAGGAGAGACAGCGGGAGAGAGAGCTCCAAGCAAAGAGAGAAAAAGTGGCTGCAGAAAGGGCCAGCAAAATAAAGGGGAACGAGTTGAAGGCGGAAAATCTAAGGGAAAGGATGGCGCCGATAGAGATGGCGTGGGAGAAAGAAGAACTGTTGAGGGCCAAGATTATCGCCAGAGAAGAGAAAAGGAGACTCAAAGAGAAAGCGAGAACAGAAGAACTCAGACAGATGATATATAAGAGGAATAGAGATTCCATTTTCAAATTTAGAGAGATGTGCCAGGGAGGAGAGTCCTCAAATGGAAAAAACGGTAGAACAGAAGAGTGGCAAAGAACAGAAAGTGAGGAAAGTGCGGTGGAAGAACGCGCAGTAGAAGAAAGTGCAGTGGAAGAACGCGCGGTAGAGGAAAGTGCGGTGGAAGAACGCGCGGTAGAGGAAAGTGCGGTGGAAGAACGCGCGGTAGAGGAAAGTGCGGTAGAGCTAAGTGCAGTGGAAGAACACGGGGTAGAGGAAAGTGCAGTGGAAGAACACGGGGTAGAGGAAAGTGCAGTGGAAGAACACGGGGTAGAGGAAAGTGCAGTGGAAGAACACGGGCTAGAGGAAAGTGCAGTGGAAGAACGCGGGGTAGAGGAAAGTGCAGTGGAGGAACGGGCGGTAGAGGAAAGTGCAGTGGAAGAACACGCGGTAGAGGAAAGTGCAGTGGGAGAACGCGCGGTAGAGGAAAGTGCAATGGAAGAACGCGCGGTAGAGGAAAGTGCAGTTGAAGAACGCGCGGTAGAGGAAAGTGCAGTGGAAGAACTCGCGGTAGAGGAAAGTGCAGTGGAAGAACGCGGGGTAGAGGAAAGTGCAGTGGAAGAATGCAGGGTAGAGGAAAGTGCAGTGGAAGAACGCGGAGTAGAGGAAAGTGCAGTGGAAGAACGCGGGGTAGAGGAAAGTGCAGTGGAGGAACGCGCGGTAGAGGAAAGTGCAGAGGAGGAACGCGCGGTAGAGGAAAGTGCAATGGAAGAACGCGCGGTAGAGGAAAGTGCAGTGGAAGAACGCGCGGTAGAGGAAAGTGCAGTGGAAGAACTCGGAGTAGAGGAAAGTGCAGTGGAAGAACACGGGGTAGAGGAAAGTGCAGTGGAAGAACGCGGGGTAGAGGAAAGTGCAGTGGAAGAACTCAGAGTAGAGGAAAGTGCAGTGGAAGAACACGGGGTAGAGGAAAGTGCAGTGGAAGAACACGGGGTAGAGGAAAGTGCAGTGGAAGAACGCGGAGTAGAGGAAAGTGCAGTGGAAGAACACGGGGTAGAGGAAAGTGCAGTGGAAGAACGCGGGGTAGAGGAAAGTGCAGTGGTAGAACGCGGGGTAGAGGAAAGTGCAGTGGAAGAACGCGGGGTAGAGGAAAGTGCAGTGGAAGAACGCGGGGTAGAGGAAAGTGCAGTGGAGGAACGCGCGGTAGAGGAAAGTGCAGAGGAGGAACGCGCGGTAGAGGAAAGTGCAGTGGAAGAACGCGCGGTAGAGGAAAGTGCAGTGGAAGAACGCGCGGTAGAGGAAAGTGCAGTGGAGCAATGCAGGGTAGAGGAAAGTGCAGTGGAGGAACGCGCGGTAGAGGAAAGTGCAGAGGAGGAACGCGCGGTAGAGGAAAGTGCAGTGGAAGAACGCGCGGTAGAGGAAAGTGCAGTGGAGGAATGCAGTGGAGGAAGGGTAGAGGAAAGTGCAGTAGAGGAAAGGAGGAACGCGCGGTAGAGGAAAGTGCGGTGGAAGAACGCGCGGTAGAGGAAAGTGCAGGGGAAGAACGCGCGGTAGAGGAAAGTGCAGGGGACGAACGCGCGGTAGAGGAAAGTGCAGTGGAAGAACGTGCGGTAGAGGAAAGTGCAGTGGAGGAACGCGCGGTAGAGGAAAGTGCGGTGGAAGAACGCGCGGTAGAGGAAAGTGCGGTGGAGTGCGGTGGGAACGCGCGGTAGAGGAAAGTGCGGTGGAAGAACGCGCGGTAGAGGAAAGTGGAAGAACGCGCGGTGGAAGAACACGCGGTAGAGGAAAGTGCGGTGGAAGAACGGTAGAGGAAAGTGCACGGTAGAGGAAAGTGCGGTGGAAGAACGCGCGGTAGAGGAAAGTGCGGTGGAAGAACGCGCGGTAGAGGAAAGTGCGGTGGAAGAAGTGCGGTGGAAGAACGCGCGGTAGAGGAAAGTGCGGTGGAAGAACGCGCGGTAGAGGAAAGTGGAAAAACGCGAAAGTGGAAGAAAGTGCGCGGTAGAGGAAAGTGCAGTGACGCGCGGTAGAGGAAAGTGCAGTGGAAGAACGCGGTAGAGGAAAGTGCAGTGGAAGAACGCGCGGTAGAGGAAAGTGCAGTGGAAGAACGCGCGGTAGAGGAAAGTGCGGTAGAGGAAAGGGGAAGAACGCGCGGTAGAGGAAAGTGCAGTGGAAGAACGCGCGGTAGAGGAAAGTGCAGGGGAAGAAACGCGCGGTAGAAAAAATTGCAGGGGAAGAACGCGCGGTAGAGGAAAGTGCGGTAGAGGAAAGTGGGAGAACGCACGGTGAAGGAAAGTGCAGTGGAAGAACGCGCGGTAGAGGAAAGTGCAGTGGGAGAACGCGCGGTAGAGGAAAGTGCAGGGGAAGAACGCGCGGTAGAGGAAAGTGCAGTGGAGGAATGCGCGGTAGGGAAGAAAGCGCGGTAGAGGAAAGTGCAGTGGAAGAACGCAGTGGAGGTGGTAGAGGAAAGTGCAGTGGAAGAACGCGCGGTAGAGGAAAGTGCAGTGGAAGAACGCGCGGTAGAGGAAAGTGGAAGAACGCGCGGTAGAGGAAAGTGGAGGAATGCGCGGTAGAGGAAAGTGCAGTGGAAGACCGCGCGGGAGGAATGCGGTGGAAGGGTAGAGGAAAGTGCAGTGGAGAACGCGCGGTAGAGGAAAGTGCAGGGGAAGAACGCGCGGTAGAGGAAAGTGCAGGGAAGAACGCGCGGTGGAGAACGCGCGGTAGAGGAAAGTGCGGTGGAAGAACGCGCGGTAGAGGAAAGTGCAGTGGAGGAATGCGGTGGAGGAAAGTGCAGTGGAGGAATGCGGTAGAGGAAAGTGCAGTGGAGGAACGCGCGGTAGAGGAAAGTGCGGTGGAAGAACGCGGTAGAGGAAAGTGCGCGGTAGAGGAAAGTGGTGGAAGAACGCGGGTAGAGGAAAGTGCGGTGGAAGAACGCGCGGTAGAGGAAAGTGCGGTGGAAGAACGCGCGGTAGAGGAAAGTGCGGTGGAAGAACGCGCGGTAGAGGAAAGTGCGGTGGAGGAAAGTGCGGTGGAAGAACGCCTGATAGAGGAAAGTGCGGTAGAGGAAAGTGCAGTGGAGAACGCGCGGTAGAGGAAAGTGCAGTGGAAGAACGCGCGGTAGAGGAAAGTGCAGTGGAAGAACGCGCGGTAGAGGAAAGTGCAGTGGAAGAACGCGCGGTAGAGGAAAGTGCAGGGGAAGAACGCGCGGTAGAGGAAAGTGGAAGAACGCGCAGTAGAGGAAAGTGCGGTGGAAGAACGCGCGGTAGAGGAAAGTGCAGTGGAGGAACGCGCGGTAGAGGAAAGTGCAGTGGAAGAACGCGCGGTAGAGGAAAGTGCAGTGGAAGGAACGCGCGGTAGAGGAAAGTGCAGTGGAAGAACGCGCGGTAGAGGAAAGTGCAGTGGAAGAACGCGCGGTAGAGGAAAGTGCAGTGGAAGGAACGCGCACGCGCGGTAGAGGAAAGTGCGGTAGAGGAAAGAAAGAACGCGCGGTAGAGGAAAGTGCAGTGGAAGAACGCGCGGTAGAGGAAAGTGCAGTGGAGGAACGCGCGGTAGAGGAAAGTGCAGTGGAAGAACGCGCGTGGAGGAACGCGCGGTAGAGGAAAGTGCGGTGGAAGAACGCGCGGTAGAGGAAAGTGCGGTGGAAGAACGCGCGGTAGAGGAAAGTGCGGTGGAAGAACGCGCGGTAGAGGAAAGTGTGGTGGAAGAACGCGCGGTAGAGGAAAGTGCGGTGGAAGAACGCGCGGTAGAGGAAAGTGGAAGAACGCGCGGTGGAAGAACGCGCGGTAGAGGAAAGTGCGGTGGAAGAACGCGCGGTAGAGGAAAGTGCGGTAGAGGAAAGTGGTGGAAGAACGCGCGGTAGAGGAAAGTGCAGTGGAAGAACGCGCGGTAGAGGAAAGTGCGGTAGAGGAAAGTGGAAGAACGCGCGGTAGAGGAAAGTGGAAGAACGCGCGGTAGGGGAAAGTGCAAGAACGCGCGGTAGAGGAAAGTGCGTGGAAGAACGCGCGGTAGAGGAAAGTGCAGTGGAGGGGAAGAACGCGCGGTAGAGGAAAGTGCAGTGGAGGAATGCGGTAGAGGAAAGTGCGGTAGAGGAAAGTGCAGTGGAAGAACGCGCGGGAGGAATGCGCGGTAGAGGAAAGTGCAGTGGAAGAACGCGCGGTAGAGGAAAGTGCGGTGGTGGAAGAACGCGCGGTAGAGGAAAGTGCGGTGGAAGAATGCGGCGGTAGAGGAAAGTGCGGTGGAAGAACGCGCGGTAGAGGAAAGTGCGGTGGAAGAAATGCGCGGTAGAGGAAAGTGGAAGAACGCGGTAGAGGAAGTGCGGTGGAAGAACGCGCGGTAGAGGAAAGTGCAGTGGAAGAACGCGCGGTAGAGGAAAGTGCAGGGGAAGAACGCGCGCGGTGGAAGAACGCGCGGTAGAGGAAAGTGCGGTGGTGTGGAAGAACGCGCGGTAGAGGAAAGTGCGGTAGAGGAAAGTGGTGGAAGAACGCGCGGTAGAGGAAAGTGCAACGCGCGGTAGAGGAAAGTGCAGAAGAACGCGCGGTAGAGGAAAGTGCGGTAGAGGAAAGTGCGGTGGAAGAACGCGCGGTAGAGGAAAGTGCAGTGGAAGAACGCGCGGTAGAGGAAAGTGCACGCGCGGTGGAAGAACGCGCGGTAGAGGAAAGTGCGGTAGAGGAAAGTGGAAGAACGCGCGGTAGAGGAAAGTGCGGCGGTAGAGGAAAGTGCAGTGGAGGAATGCGCGGTAGAGGAAAGTGCAGTGGAGGAATGCGCGGGTAGAGGAAAGTGCAGTGGAGGAATGCGCGCGGTAGAGGAAAGTGCGGTAGAGGAAAGTGCGGTGGAAGAACGCGCGGGAGGAATGGAAGAACGCGCGGTAGAGGAAAGTGCGGTGGAAGAACGCGCGGTAGAGGAAAGTGCGGTGGAAGAACGCGCGCGGTAGAGGAAAGTGCGGTGGAAGAACGCGCGGTAGAGGAAAGTGCGGTGGAAGAACGCGCGGTAGAGGAAAGTGCGGTGGAAGAACAGTGGAAGAATGCGCGGTAGAGGAAAGTGCGGTGGAAGAACGCGCGGTAGAGGAAAGTGCGGTGGAAGAACGCGCGGTAGAGGAGTGCAGTGGAGTGCGGTGGAAGAATGCGCGCGGTGGAGGAAGAGGAAAGTGCGGTGGAAGAACGCGCGGTAGAGGAAAGTGCGGTGGAAGAACGCGCGGTAGAGGAAAGTGCGGTGGAAGAACGCGCGGTAGAGGAAAGTGCGGTGGAAGAACGTGGAAGAACGGTGGAAGCGCGGTAGAGGAAAGTGCGGTGGAAGAACGCGCGTAGAGGAAAGTGTGGTGGAAGAACGCGCGGTAGAGGAAAGTGCGGTGGAGGAAGAACGGTAGAGGAAAGTGCAGTTGAAGAACGCGCGGTAGAGGAAAGTGCAGTGGAGAACGCGCGGTAGAGGAAAGTGCAGGGAAAGAAAGTGGAAGAACGCGCGGTAGAGGAAAGTGCGGTAGAGGAAAGTGCGTGGAAGAACGCGCGGTAGAGGAAAGTGCGGTGGAAGAACGCGCGGTAGAGGAAAGTGCGGTGCAGTGGAAGGAAACGCGCGGTAGAGGAAAGTGGAAGAACGCGTTAGAGGAAAGTGCGGTGGAAGAACGCGCGGTAGAGGAAAGTGCAGTGGAAGAACGCGCGGTAGAGGAAAGTGCAGTGGAAGAACGCGCGGTAGAGGAAAGTGCAGGTGGAAGAACGCGCGGTAGAGGAAAGTGCGGTGGTGGAAGAACGCGCGGTAGAGGAAAGTGCGGTAGAGGAAAGTGCGGTAGAGGAGTGCAGTGGAAAGCGCGGTAGAGGAAAGTGCGGTGGAAGAACGCGCGGTAGAGGAAAGTGCGGTGGAAGAACGCGCGGTAGAGGAAAGTGCAGTGCGGTGGAAGAACGCGCGGTAGAGGAAAAGTGCGGTAGGGGAAAGTGCGGTGGAAGAACGCGCGGTAGAGGAAAGTGGTGGAAGAACGCGCGGTAGAGGAAAGTGCGCGGTAGAGGAAAGTGCGGTGGAAGAACGCGCGGTAGAGGAAAGTGCGGTGGAAGAACGCGCGGTAGAGGAAAGTGCGGTGGAAGAAGTGCGCGCGGTAGAGGAAAGTGCGGTGGAAGAACGCGCGGTAGAGGAAGTGCAGTGGAAGAACGCGCGGTAGAGGAAAGTGCAGTGGAAGAACGCGCGGTAGAGGAAAGTGCAGTGGAAGAACGCGCGGTAGAGGAAAGTGCAGGGGAAGAACGCGCGGTAGAGGAAAGTGCAGTGGAAGAACGCGCGGTAGAGGAAAGTGCAGTGGAAGAACGCGCGGTAGAAAAAATTGCAGGGGAAGAACGCGCGGTAGAGGAAAGTGCAGTGGGAGAACGCACGGTAGAGGAAAGTGCAGTGGAAGAACGCGGGTAGAGGAAAGTGCAGTGGAGAACGCGTGGTAGAGGAAAGTGCAGGGGAAGAACGCACGGTAGAGGAAAGTGCAGGGGAAGAAAGCGCGGTAGAGGAAAGTGCAGTGGAAGAACGCGCGGTAGAGGAAAGTGCAGTGGAAGAACGCGCGGTAGAGGAAAGTGCAGTGGAAGAACGCGCGGTAGAGAAAAGTGCAGTGGAAGAACGCGCGGTAGAGGAAAGTGCAGTGGAAGAACGCGCGGTAGAGGAAAGTGCAGGGGAAGAACGCGCAGTAGAGGAAAGTGCAGTGGAAGAACGCGCGGTAGAGGAAAGTGCAGGGGAAGAAAGTGCAGTGGAGGAATTCTGGGTAGAGGAAAGTGCAGTGGAGGAATGCGCGGTAGAGGAAAGTGCAGTGGAGGAATGCGGGGTAGAGGAAAGTGCAGTGGAGGAATGCGCGGTAGAGGAAAGTGCAGTGGAGGAATGCGGGGTAGAGGAAAGTGCAGTGGAGGAATGCGCGGTAGAGGAAAGTGCAGTGGAAGAATGCGCTGTAGAGAAAAGTGCGGTGGAAGAACGCGCGGTAGAGGAAAGTGCGGGAGTAAAGGGGAAGAAAGCACAGTAGAAGGGGAAGAAAGCACAGTAGAAGGGGAAGAAAGCACAGTAGAAGGGGTGAAGGGGAAGAGAGCACTGTAGAAGGGGGTAAAGGGGAAGAAAGCACAGTAGAAGGGGAAAAATGCACGGTAGAAGGGGTGAAGGGGAAGAGAGCACGGTACAAGGGGGTAAAGGGGAAGAAAGCACAGTAGAAGGGGAAAATGCACGGTAGAAGGGGTTTAGGGGAAGCGAGCACAGTAGAAGAGAGTGAAGGGGAAGAAAGCACAGGGGAGGTAAGGGAAGTGGTAGTACACACAGGAGATGGATGCGAAGGGGAAGAACGCACAGGAGAAGGAAGCGAAGGGAAAGAAAAGTCTGAAAAAGACAAGACTAGAAGAAAGAAAAGTCGCTTCCGAAGAATCCTAGGATCTCTGCGGAAGTACATGAAAAAAGTAAGTACTGTGTATTATTATCTCTGTATTATCTCTCACAAACTGTAGCAGTTTAGGACTAGAGGAACAAAGACTTCTGATTAGCTGGAGGTGATTCTTCCTCATGGGGGGGGGTCACAATTACAGTTAATACCAAGTTGTCCAGTGTTAAATGACAGATCTGTAATCCCTTGTGAATTGGTGGTGGGTAGGTGATTGGCGATGGTGGAATCTTCTACTATCACTTATTCCAAGGGTAGGAATAGTGATTAGGAAATGTTTTGTAGTTTCTCAGCAATGATTATTCAGCCCGGTCAAGGCGTCCCATTAGGAATCCCTCTCACTTCCCTCAGGACTCCTAGTAAATAACGTCCTCCAATTTGGCGTTTATACTCTTAAGGTAATAAACATGATACTGGCTGAACATATAGAAAGTGTTCCTATACTTTTACGCCAAATCTCAGCTACATTTTAGGCTGAACTCCTCTATGGAGAAAACTACCTGATAAAAACTGCCATTTTGGAGAAACATATATATGATAAATGACCAAGTCCTATACTGAGGAGTAGTTCAGAAGTGACAGGCTGTCTGTGATGTAGCTGAAAGGTGATAGTCCTGTGTTATATCCACTAATCAATCCTTGTCTTTTCTTTCCACAGAAAGTACGCTCCTTGAGCTGTGGGCGCTGAAAAGGAGAAGAATAATCAGACCAGAGTGAGGCTCCAACTCCTGTTGGGAGGGTAAATATTGGTGAGGAATTTGTGCTAGGAGGATGGATTCGTGCTTTGATGGAAGCACAAATTCATCCTCTTAGCACAAATTCTCTGGCGGGAGATTTGTGCTTTGGGGGAAGCGCAAATTCAGGGAAACATTAATAGGTAAGATTAGTTCTGGGGGGTTATTCGTGCTTTGGGTGAAGCAAATTCAGGGGGAGCAGCAATAGGTAAAATTCGTTTGGGGGGGGATTTGTGCTTTGTGGGAGGCACAAATTTAGGGGGAGCAGCAATAGGTAAAATTAGTCCTGGGGGGGGTGGGGGATTTGAATTTGTGCTTTGTGCACCTGTTATTCACATGAACCTGTCAGTCCTACTGGCAACGTTCGCATACAATCTCACTGATGCAAAGTAGTGATGTCATTAATGTGGCTGGCCTTCTGGTTCCAAGGCTGGCCATATCCACTGTGGTGCATCCAACTCTGTTGCTAATGGGCCAGATAGCTAGTCCTCTATTGCGGCATAAGTATTCATCTAGCGTGCGTCACCACGGCCATATCGAGCACAAGGGGGAGGGAGGGGGCGGGGCCCCACATCAATGTGTTTCGTCATCAGGCGGAAACATGTTGATGTGAGGCCCCTCCATCCTCCTTGTGCTTCACATGGCCGTGGTTGATACTTATGCAGCAATGGAGAACTAGCTGTCTGACTGTCAGGTCATCTGTGGCCAGGTGACAAGTGCACCCCGTCACCGAAGCATGGGGCTGCCCCATATATGCCGAAGCATGGGGAGATTTACCCCTAACATTACGGGCGGATTGCCCCCATGCCGTGGCATATATTTTTTTACTCTTTTTTTGGCACCCAATGTTAAAAAAAAAAAAAAAAAAAAAAAAACGGCGCATGTATGCCCATCATTAGAAGTGGGTGGATGAAGGGTGGTATTCTAATGGTGGGCATACCCACCGATCAATCTCTTTCTTCGTTGAGCCCACAGGCTGCATGAGAAAAAAAATATTACAACAAGGACCAGGTACGCCATTCAGCTGCCGCACTGATTTTGTATCTTGGCGGCAACAGCGTTTGCTCTCACGATACGTAAATTAGTGACTCCAGCACTGTAGGAGGTGATTTCACCACCACATTTAAAAAAGCATGCATGTATGCCCATCATTAGAAGTGGGTGGATGAAGGGCGGTATTCTAATGGTGGGCATACCCACCGATCAATCTCTTTCTTCGTTGAGCCCACAGGCTGCATGAGAAAAAAAATATTACAACAAGGACCAGGTACGCCATTCAGCTGCCGCACTGATTTTGTATCTTGGCGGCAACAGCGTTTGCTCTCACGATACGTAAATTAGTGACTCCAGCACTGTAGGAGGTGATTTCACCACCACATTTAAAAAAAGCATGCATGTATGCCCATCATTAGAAGTGGGTGGATGAAGGGCGGTATTCTAATGGTGGGCATACCCACCGATCAATCTCATTTTTCGTTGAGCCCACAGGCTGCATTAGAAAAAAAATATTACAACAAGGACCAGGTACGCCATTCAGCTGCCGCACTGATTTTGTATCTAGACGGCAAAAGCGTTTTCTCTCACGATACGCAAATCAGTGACTTCAGCACTGTAGGAGGTGATTTCACCACCACATTTAAAAAAAGCATGCATGTATGCCCATCATTAGAAGTGGGTGGATGAAGGGCGGTATTCTAATGGTGGGCATACCCACCGATCAATCTCATTTTTCGTTGAGCCCACAGGCTGCATTAGAAAAACATATTACAACAAGGACCAGGTACGCCATTCAGCTGCCGCACTGATTTTGTATCTAGACGGCAAAAGCGTTTCCTCTCACGATACGCAAATCAGTGACTCCAGCACTGTAGGAGGTGATTTCACCACCACATTTAAAAAAAAGCATGCATGTATGCCCATCATTAGAAGTGGGTGGATGAAGGGCGGTATTCTAATGGTGGGCATACCCACCGATCAATCTCATTTTTCGTTGATCCCACAGGATGCATGAGAAAAAAAGAACACTACAACAAGGACAAGGTACGCCATTCAGCTTCCACACTGATTTTGTATCTTGACGGCAAAAGCGTTTGCTCTCACGATACGTAAATCAGTGACTCCAGCACTGTAGGAGGTGATTTCACCACCACATTTAAAAAAAGCATGCATGTATGCCCATCATTAGAAGTGAGTGGATGAAGGGCGGTATTCTAATGGTGGGCATACCCACCGATCAATCTCTTTTTTCGTTAAGCCCACAGGCTGCATGAGAAAAAATAACATTACAACAAGGACCAGGTATGCCATTCAGCTGCCGCACTGATTTTGTATCTTGACGGCAAAAGCGTTTGCTCTCACAATACGTAAATCAGTGACTCCAGCACTGTAGGAGGTGATTTCACCACCACATTTAAAAAAAGTATGCATGTATGCCCATCATTATAAGTGGGTGGATGAAGGGCTGTATTCTAATGGTGGGCATACCCACCGATCAATCTCTTTTTATAGGATGAGGCCGTACTACAAACATACATCCAACATTAGAAAAATGATGACTAGCATCCAGTAGGGTAGATTAGTGTAGTTAGTGTAGGTCCTGCCCTAGAAGAGTCTACCTTGCGTGGGTGGGCAGGTGGAATCTCTTGGTCAAAAGTGTGTCAACGAATGGGCGAGAGGATCACTAGATCTTCACTTCTGGCCAATTGATTTTACCAAAGGACTCTTGGTTTAATCAGAGTGTGTGTGTGTATATATATATATATATATATATATATAGTTGGAAAAGGAAAAATTCTGTATAGGTCCATAATTCTACATTCATAAACACACAATAAAAATTTGGTATATTTAAATTTTGAATTGCTTCCTCTTTTATTTAATCCTTTCATGAACCGGGGGGGGGGGGGTTATTACCACTTGGATGCCCAGGCCACATTTGCCAGGCTGGAAGGGCTCTATGGCTACTTCTTCTACTTGTGGTGTGTGTAGGGATGTGTAATAGGTGTTTATGTATTAACACATGTCCTAACCATGTATATATGTATGTATGACAAGAGCCCCTTATGTGACAGTAGTGACAAGGTCCTCTCAATGGAGACATCAGGGGTTTTCTAGCTTCACCCAAGAAAGGGAGATACGATTAACCACTAATACGGGCTTTAACCACTTTGCAACCGCCCTATGCCGAAAGTACGGCTCTAGGGCGGTTGCTGTATTTCTAAACTGGCCGTTAATTAACGGCCTGTCAGAATCGCGCTCCCGCGCGCTCCTGAGGCGCGCACAGGAACATCCGTGACCGCCGGGTCCAGAGGACCCGGCGGGTCACGGATCACGGTAAATCGCCGCTGATAGCGGCGGTTTACCACGTGATCGCGCCGTCCATGACGGCGCGATCAGATGTAAAACAGACCGGCGTCATTTGATGACGCCGGTTCCTCCTCCTCTCTCTGTACCGATGGTACAGTGTGAGAGGAGAAGGGAGGGAGCGGATGGCAGCGCCATGCTGCGGGCTGGATCTGTGACAAATGCAGTCACAGATCCATCCATCCCTCCCTCCCTGCTCAGCCATCCCTGCTGCATATACTCTGCAATACTCACCTGGGCATACTCTGGCAATACTCTGGGCATACTCTGCAATACTCTGGGCATACTCTGCAATACTCTGGGCATACTCTGCAATACTCTGGGCATACTCTGCAATACTCTGGGCATACTCTGCAATACTCTGGGCATTACTCTGGGCATACTCTGCAATACTCTGGGCATACTCTGCAATACTCTGGGCATACTCTGCAATACTCTGGCATACTCCGCAATACTCTGGCATACTCCGCAATACCCTGGGCATACTCTGCAATACCTGGGCATACTCTGGCATACTCTGCAATACTCTGGGCAACTCTGCAATACTCTGGGCATACTCGCAATACTCTGGGCATACTCTGCAATACTCTGCATACTCTGCAATACTCTGGGCATACTCTGCAATACTCTGGGCATACTCTGCAATACTCTGGGCCTACTCCGCAATACTCTGGGCATACTCTGCATACTCCGCAATACTCTGGCAATACTCTGGGCATTACTCTGCAATACTCTGGGCATACTCTGCAATACTCTGGGCATACTCCGCAATACCCTGGGCATACTCTGCATACTCCGCAATACTCTGGCAATACTCTGGCAATACTCTGGGCATACTCTGCAATACTCCGCAATACTCTGGGCATACTCCGGGCAATACTCTGGGCAATACTCTGGGCAATACTCTGGGCATACTCCGCAATACTCTGGGCATACTCCGCAATACTCTGGGCATACAGCAGCCCCTGCCCCGCGAGCTCGCATGCAGAAGCGAACGCATACGCAAGTCCCGCCCACATATAAAAACGGTGTTCAAACCACATGTGAGGTATCTTTATATCATGTTTTGGGGTTTTATGTATTTTTCTAGCAAATAAATGATGATTTTTACATGTAGGAGAGAAATGTCAGAATTGGCCTGGGTGCTCCCTGCATGTTGGGCCCTCTGTATGTGGCCGCACTGTGTAAAAGTCTCACAATTAACTCGGGAGGAATAGCAGATGTGTTTTGGGGTGTAATTTGTGGTATGCATATGCTGTGTGTGAAAAATAACCTAATAATATGAAAATTTGATGAAAAAAAAATAAATCTTGATTTTGCAAAGAATTGTGGGAAAAAATTACAACTTTAAAAAACTCACCAGGCCTCTTTCTAAATACCTTGGAATGTCTTCTTTCAAAAGGGGTCATTTGGGGGGTATTTGTACTTTTCTGGCATGTTAGGGTCTCAAGAAATGAGAGAGGCTGTCAGTACTTCAGGTGTGATGAAATTGATCAATTTTCAGGATTTGGTACCATAGCTTGTAGACCCCATAACTTTCACCCAGACTAAATAATATCCAACATTTTTTTTTTTTTTTCAAAGATATGTAGCAGTATACATTTTAGGCCAAATTTATGAAGAAAAATTACTTTTTTGCAAAATTTTATAATAGAAATGAAGAAAAATTATTATTTTTTGCAAAATTTTGTTCTTTTTTCATTTATAGCAAAAAAAAAAAAAACCGCAGAGGTGATGAAACACCACCAAAAGGAAAGCTCTATTTGTGGGAAAAAAAGGACAAAAAATTTCATTTGGTTATAGTGTTGTATGACTGAGTTATTGTCATTCAAAATGTGAGAGCACCGAAAGCTGAAAATTGGTCTGGTTATTAAGGGTGTTTAGTGCCCAGTGGTCAAGTTTAAAACCACTTCCTTCCCGGGCCTATTTTGGCACTTCTCTCCTACATGTACAAATCATCATTCTTTTGCTAGAAAATTACTCAGAACCTCCAAACATTATATATGTTTTTTAGCAGACACCCTAAGGAATAAAATGGCGGTCATTGCAACTTTTTATCTTGCACCGTATCTGCGCAATAATTTTTCAAACGCCTTTTTTTTGTAAAAAAAAATGTTTCATGAAATAAAAAATAACAAAACAGTAAAGTTAGCCCAATTTTTTGCTAAAATATGAAAGATGATGTTACACCGAGTAAATAGATACCTAACATGTCACGCTTTAAAATTGTGTACACTCATGGAATGGCGCCAAATTTCGTTACTTAAAAATCTCCATAGGCGTCACTTTAATTTTTTTACAGAGTTTACAGAAGAGGTCTAGTGCTAGAATTGTTGCTGGCGGCGACACCTGAACGACGTTTACATACGTGGGTGGGACTTGCGTTTGCGTACGCTTCTGAGTGCGAGCTACCGAGGACAGGGGCATTTTAATTTTTTTTTATCATTTTTTTTTACTTATGTATTTATTTTTTTACACTTTGTTTACATGTTTTTTTTTTCGATCGCTTTTATTCCTATTACAAGGAATGTAAACATCCCTTTCAATAGGAAATGCATGTGACAGGTTCTCTTTAACCACTTAATACCGGCCTACCGTGAAATGACGGCGGGCGGGATACTCAATTATCCTGACATCACGTCATATGACGTGATGTCAATTCAAGTCACTAGGTGGCGCGCGCACCCATCGGGTAACTAACAACACCGTGCGCGTGCCCGGCGGCCACGATGGCCGCCGGGCACCCGCGATTTTCATGTAACTGAGCTGGGACGTGCAGCTCTGTGTGTAAGCACAGAGCTGCACGTCCCTGTCAGGGAGAGAGGAGATCGATTGTGTCCCTTGTACATAGGGACACAATCGGTCACCTCCCCCAGTCACCCCCCCTCCCCCCACAGTAAGAACACACCTTAGGATACACATTTAACCCCTTCCCCGCCCACTAGTGGTTAACCCCTTCCCTGACAGTCACATTTATACAGTAATCAATGCATATTTATAGCATTGTTCACTGTATAAATGTGAATGGTCCCAAAAATGTGTCAAAAGTGTCCGATGTGTCGGCTATAATGTCGCAATCCCGGAAAAAAACGCAGATCGCCGCCATTCCTAATAAAAAAAAATAAAAAAAAATAAAATCATAATTATGTCCCCTATTTTGTAGGCAATATAACTTTTGCGCAAACCTTTTGCGTCACTATACGGTTATTGCGATTTTATTTTTAATTTTTTTTTACCAAAAATATGTAGAAGAATACGTATCGGCTTAAACTGAGATCAATTTTTTTATTTTTTTTTAATGGGATATTTATTATAGCAAAAAGCTAAAAATTTTGTGTCTTTTTTCAAAATTGTCGCTCTTTTTTTGTTTATAGCCTAAAAAATAAAAACCGCACGGGCGATCAAATAGCACCAATAGAAAGCTCTATTTGTGGGAAAAAAAGGACGCCAATTTTGTTTGGGAACCACATCGCACGACCGCGCAATTGTCAGTTAAAGCGATGCAGTGCTGGAAGCTAAAATTTTGTCTGGGCAGGAAGGGGGTGTAGGTGCACAGTAGGCAAGTGGTTAAAGAGAGATGCAGGGTCAATAAGACCCCACATCTCTCCTCCAGGCTGGAAAGAATGAGATTGTGAAAAGAATTCACAGATCTCATTTAAACTAGCCGCAATTGCGGTTTGTTTATTTACGGGGACCCGGGCGTGACGTCATCACATTGCGCCCGGGCCTCCGACGGTCATAGAGATGACTGGTGACCATCTGGTCACCAGTCATCTCTATGGTGCACATCCGGCAGACGGCGGTCCTTTCTCCGGGCGTCCCCGATGGGACAGGAGAGCCTGGAGAACCACCGGATGGTGGCGGGAGGGGGGATGTCCCCTCCCGCCGCCTGTAAGAATGATCAAGCACCGGATTCGCCGCTATGATCGTTCTTACGGTGCGCAGAATATACATTTTATATTCCCCTCACAAAACATATAGGGAATTGTTCCCCCTCGGGCCTCAGTTCTATAATGGTGGCTGAGACACCACTACTCGGATATCCTGGTCCATGTAAGGGGGCTCCAATGGCTGGATACCTGATGTAAGGGGGGCTTCAATGGGGGGAAACCTGATGTAAGGAGGGGCTCCAGTCGGGACAGCCCATGTAAGGAGAGATTTCGCTGGGGACGCCTTATTTAAGGAGGGACTTCGCTGGGGATGCCTGATTTAAGGAGGGACTCTGCTGGGGACGCCTGATTTAAGGAGGGACTTCGCTGGGGATGCCTGATTTAAGGAGGGACTCTGCTGGGGACGCCTGATTTAAGGAGGGACTCCACCGGGGACACCTGATTTAAGGAGGGACTCCGCTGGGGACGCCTGATTTAAGGAGGGACTCCGCTGGGGACGCCTGATTTAAGGAGGGACTCCGCTGGGGATGCCTGATTTAAGGAGGGACTCCGCTGGGGGCGCCTGATGTAAGGAGGGGCTCTGCTGGGCACGCCTGATGTAAGGAGGGGCTCTGCTGGGCACGCCTGATGTAAGGAGGGGCTCTGCTGGGCACGCCTGATGTAAGGAGGGGCACCGCTGGGCAAGCCTGATGTAAGGAGGGGCACCTCTGGGGACACCTGATGTAAGGAGGGGCTCTGCTGGGCACGCCTGATTTAAGGAGGGGCACCGCTGGGGACGCCTG
Organism: Rana kukunoris; assembly: GCA_029574335.1. Taxonomy (NCBI): domain Eukaryota; kingdom Metazoa; phylum Chordata; class Amphibia; order Anura; family Ranidae; genus Rana; species Rana kukunoris. Next base: position 6,948 of record JAJQKJ010002059.1, on the reverse strand, counting down.
ATGTAAGGAGGGGCTCTGCTGGGCACGTCTGATGTAAGGAGGGGCACCACTGGGCAGTGTTATAAGTAACGGAGTTACAATAAACGCAGTTACCTAACGCAGCCCCTTTTGAGGGTAACAAGTAATCTTGGGTGGCATTACCGCAATTAGATCTACCGCCACTAGATGGCAGCAGAGTAATTGCTTCTGCCTGCGCTGTGAACATAAATATGGGTGGAACTCCGCTTTAGAATTATGTGACCGCTGTGATGGCCTGAAAACTCCCAATCACAAGGAGCCCTGGATACAATGAGCCCCACCCACCTCACACTGACCTATCACCGGGGAACAACTCACATCGATCACACACACTGTGTGTGCAACGTGATCAATGATCCGGGGAGCACATGGCCGGAACAAAATGTTCCACAGAACAAACGTTCTCTATACAACACAGTGTACACAACGACATCTAGTGGTCAACATGGTAAGTGCAGGACACCTATACAGACCAATGATCAGCAGGTTATTTTTGGTCAGTGATTTCATCTCTTCATCAGACAACAAAGAAAGATCTGGCATCCCCATTCCAGATCCCTTGCATCTAATAAAGCTTATATAAGATAAATAAAATAATAAACAATAAACTATAGAAAATTCTAATAAAGCCTAATATAAGATTTTAAATTACAGACTCTGTAAACGTCAAGGGAATGTATATTATAAACATACATTTTAATCCAGCTTATAATTTGGATGTAATATATAGCAGATGGATAAGGGTTTTAAGTCCTATTAGCTGCACATACATGGTGGGACGGATGCACCTAGGCTGGGATATACACGAGATCACCATTTGTTTCCGGTTTTCTTCTCTCAAGGATCTGGCATTCTTTTGTCTTGGAGTATTAACTCACTGCTCCCTGGCAAGCGCCCGTCATCTGCTTCACAACAAAGCATTGTAGAATATTAAAAAAAAATCAGTTACTTTGCTGAGTAACTAATTACTTTTTCAATGTAGTAACTGAGTCACTAACGCAATTACTTTTTCGGAGAAGTAATTTGTAACTGTAACTAATTACTTTTTTAAAGTAAGATGAGCAACACTGCCGCTGGGCACGCCTGATGTAAGGAGGAGCTCAGCTGGGCACGCCTGATGTAAGGAGGGGCTCCGCTGGGGACACCTGATGTAAGGAGGGGCTCCGCTGGGGACGCCTGATGTAAGGAGGGGCTCCGCTGGGGACGCCTGATATAAGGAGGGGCTCCGCTGGGGACGCCTGATGTAAGGAGGGGCTCCGCTGGGGACGCCTGATGTAAGGAGGGGCTCCGCTGGGGACGCCTGATGTAAGGAGGGGCTCCGCTGGGGACGCCTGATGTAAGGAGGGGCTCCGCTGGGGACGCCTGATGTATGGAGGGGCTCTGCTGGGGACACCTGATGTAAGGAGGGCCTCTGCTGGGGACGCCTGATGTAAGGAGGGGCTCCGCTGGGGACGCCTGATGTAAGGAGGGGCTCCGCTGGGGACGCCTGATGTATGGAGGGGCTCTGCTGGGGACACCTGATGTAAGGAGGGCCTCTGCTGGGGACGCCTGATGTAAGGAGGGGCTCTGCTAGGGACGCCTGATAGTTACATAGTTAGTCAGGTTGAAAAAAGACACAAGTCCATCCAGTCCAACCACAAAAAAATAAACAAAAATAAAAAACACAGTACAATCCCATACCCCCAACCCACAGTTGATCCAGAGGAAGGCAAAAAAAACACAGCAGAGCATGGTCCAATTTGCTACAGCAGGGGAAAAAATTCCTTCCTGATCCCCCGAGAGGCAATCGGATTTACCCTGGATCAACTTTACCTACAAATCTTAGTACTCAGTTATATTATGTACATTTTGGAAAGTATCCACGCCTTTCTTAAAGCCATCTACTGAGCTGGCCAGAAGCACCTCTGGAGGGAGTCTGTTCCACATTTTCACAGCTCTTACTGTGAAGAAACCTTTCCGTATTTGGAGGTGAAATCTCTTTTCCTCTAGACGTAAAGAGTGCACCCTTGTCCTCAGTGTTGACCGTAAAGTGAATAACTCAACTCCAAGTTCACTATATGGACCTCTTATATATTTGTACATGGTGATAATATCCCCTCTTATTCTCCTCTTCTCAAGAGTGAATACATTCAGTTCTTCTAATCTTTCCTCATAGCTGAGCTCCTCCATGACTCTTATCAGTTTGGTTGCCCTTCTCTGCACTTTCTCCAGTTCTCCGATATCCTTTTTGAGAAGTGGTGCCCAAAACTGGACTGCATATTCCAGATGAGGTCTTACTAATGATTTGTACGGGGGGGGGGGGGGGCAAAATGATATCTCTCTCTCTGGAGTCCATACCTCTCTTATACAAGAAAGGACTTTGCTCGCTTTGGAAACCGCAGCTTGGCATTGCATGCCATTATTGAGCTTATGATCAACTAAACCCCCAGACCCTTCTACACTACAGATCCCCCAGTTGTACTCCCCCTAGTATGTGTGATGTATTGTTATTCTTAGCCCCCAAATGCATTACTTTACATTTATCAACATTAAACCTCATCTGCCACTTAGTCGCCCAATTAGACAGAGCATTGAGGTCGGCTTGTAAAATGGCGAAATTTTGTACAGACGTTATTTCACTGCATTGCTTGGTGTCATCTGCAAAAACAGAAATGTTACTTTTGATCTCAGACCCAATATCATTTATAAATATATTGAAAAGTAAGGGTCTAAGGGTCCAGCACTGACCCTTGGGGTACACCACTGATAACCTTTGACTATTCAGAGTAAGAATCATTAACCACGACTCTCTGAATTCTGTCTTTCAGACAGTTTTCTCTTAACTGATAATTCTAATCCTGTAGACCTTACCTTACACATGAGCTGTGTGTGGGGAACTGTATCCAACGCTTTTGCAAAATCTTTCATGAATCCATGCTGTCTGCTGCTTAAATAGTTTGTTTCCAGCAAGTTCTCATCCATGTGGTCTTTTATTAATCTCTCCAGTATCTTTCCAACTATAGAAGTTAAACTAACAGGTCTATAGTTACTTGGTAAACTTTGTGCTGACTTTGGGCCAGATTCACAGAGCCCTTACTCCTGTCTTACTCGCATTAGACTGGATGGAGTACTTTCAAATTACGCGCGTTTTTTTTTCACTACTCTGAACCCTCAAACCATGAAAATACGACTGCGGGCTTCAATTCGACTGGCTTACGTAAGTGTGTTAGTACGCCTTCGGTTCTACGCTGCAATAATTTTGCGGCCACTGGGTGGACTTCCCGTCGTTTTCCGCGTCGGGGTATGCTAATGAGCTTTTGCCAGCGATCCCAGAAATTACGATCTTCAATCGCAATCTCTTACGGCGTCTTTAGTCATCGTTTTGCTGCGTAAAACTATACCAGCTTTTAGCTGGTCTAATATTAGACAGCCCATGTTAAGTATGGCCGTCGTTCCCGCGTCGAATTTCAACGTTTTCCGACGTCTTTTATTATTTGTTTACGTAAGACGTCCGGGAATAGGAATGTCCGTAAACGACGCTACTCAAAAAAAAAATGAATTAACGACTTGATTTTGCGCAATGCACGGCGGAAAATTTCTGAACGGAGCATGCGCAGTTCGATCGCCGTGGGGATGCGCCTAATTTAAATGCTTCACGCCCCCTAATCGCGTATTTCGATTATGCGGCAAGAAATAGACTACGCCGCCATATCGTACGGGCAAAAATCTACCAGAGAATTTGTCGTAGAGCATGGTAAAATATGGCTGCGTAGCGTATCTCGGATACGCTGCGCAAATGTACGTGTACCTGAATCTGGCCCTTTGTTCCCTTTTTAAATATATGCACCACATTGGCTCTACGCCAATCCAGTGGTACTATTCCTGTCATTAATGAGTCCCTTAATATTGGATACAGTGGTTTTGAAATTTCAGAGCTCAATTATTGGGTGGATGCCATCTGGTCCAGGTGCTTTATCCACCTTTGTTCGGTCTAAATATTTCTGGACCATATCACTTTTGATCCATTGTGGATTTGGGGCTGTGTCACTTCCACCCCCCATTATGGACATGAGCTCCCCCATGCTCAATTGTATACACAAAGCTGAAGAAAGTATTTAATACATTTGCCTTCTCTTTGTCCCCAGTCACCCACTCTAGATTATTTTGTAAAGGGGCCTACATGCTCAGACTTCACCTTTTTACTATTAATATATTTAAAGAATTTTTGGGGTTTGTCCTACTATCTTTTGCAATCTGTCTTTCATTTTGAATTTTACATCCTTGATTTCCTTTTTACATCTTCTATTATATTCTTTGTAACATTTAAACGACACTAGTGTTCCTTCATTTTTATATTTTTTAAAAGCTATTTTCTTATTGTTTATAGCTTTTTTAACTTTGACCGTGAACCACATAGGTTTTATTTTTAGACTTTTAAACTTATTGCCCATGGGAATATACTTTGCAGTGAGGTTCCAGTCTTTTTGAAGATTTCCCATTTCTGTTCTGTGTTCATCGGTGGTGCCAATATTCCCTCCCAGTCCAAGTCCTGGAGAGCAGCCCTCATCCTTGGAAAATGTGCTCTTTTGAAATTAAGGGCCAGATTCAGGTAGAGTTGCGCTGGAGTAATTCGATATGCGCGCGCGTAACTGTGAAGATGCGCCGTCGTTTCTATGTGGCCATACCCACCAAACTAGATGCGACAGAAAACGGGCCATTTCCGATCGGCTTAACTTTCCGACGCCAGAGTCTCGTCAGCGCATAATTTCGCTTGGCGCATCAGTCGCGCCTATTGATTTCCCCTGCAAATATGCAATGAGGGAGATTTCCCGATTCGCGACGGTATTAGCACCATACGCCGGCTACATGCGCCGCGCTTATCTCGTGTCCGTGGCGGCGCAAGTTATTTCTACAAATAGCTGCTTTATCTTTACTCCAGACGATACCGTTACCGACGATAAGGGCTAGCTCGATGACCCACTTTTCAGGACAACACTCTGTTCCATGCTTGTTGTCAACTTTTACAGCCATGGATGGAAGACATCATAGGTCTCCATATCCGAGATGATGGCTGACAGCTCCTGGCCTTTAGAGTTCAGCTTTCTCTGTGTGTTTGGGGGAACGGGAGCAGCCATCTCAGAACAAAAGTAACGTTCACTGCGGGGAGGGGGAACAGGATATACTTTAGTGCCGGAATGGCGCATCTACGGGGCGCATTTAAACGCCCAACGGAACGCATTGCGCTGACGTTTCACGTGAAGTGGTGTGCCGACGGAAGTTGTGAGCATGCGCACAAGGGGGCCTATTGAAGCCTCACTACTGCGCTGCGCATGCTCCATGGATGATGCGCTGAACGTAAGCCTCTGCGCTGGCTCTCGCCCATCATTTACATATGATCACACCCACTTCCACTTGCGTCGGGTTAGGCCAGCGCATTATCGTTACTCTGGCGCAAGTTTACGCGCAACTGCTATGTGAATAACAGTACTTGCGCCGAAAGTGTCGGCGGAGTAACGTAAATGAGAAAAACGTTACTCCAAAGTAAAGAAGCGCCCATCTACCTGAATCTGGCCCTAAGTGTTTTTTATCTTTCCTGTATGTATTTCTTGCTTACAGCTAACATCAAACGAAATCATGTTATAATCACTACTACCCAGGTGTTCCTTTATCTGAACATTAGTAATAAGCTCTGCATGGTTTGAGATTACCAGGTCCAACAGAGCATCATTCCTAGTTGGGACCTCAACCATAAAATTGTCCTGCAATAGGTTTTTAAAATGTTGCCCTTTAACTGTCCCAGCAGTGCCATTACTCCAGTCAATTTCTGGGTAGTTGAAATCCCCATTTTTATCACCGTCCCAGCCCTTGCAGCCCTTTCCATCTGTGCAAGGAGCCGAGTCTCCACCTCCTCGTTAACATTGGGTGGTCTATAACAAACTCCAATGATTAACTTTGAACTACGCACATCTGTATGCAACCAGGTCCTCTTTCACTCTTTCACTTTCAGGTTCACTTCTCACATAGAGACAGACCCCGCCACCTTTCCTTTTTACCCTATCTTTCCGAAAAAGAGCATAGCCAGGAATATTAATAGCCCAGTCATGTGAGGATTGAAGCCAAGTTTCAGCAATACCGATTACATCATAGCTCTCCTCATGCACCAGAGCTGCCAACTCACCTTTTATATTTCTTCTGTTACTTCCTGGTTTACAAATGATGAGATACATGAGAAGGAATGTACAGGCAGTCTCACGGGATGAATTGCTCATTTACGTGGTACATTCAGCCTAAATTTCAACCCATACGTAACTCAAATCTAATATACCTCAACCAACCCCAAAAACCCCCCTCGTAACCCTCACTTCAGATCTCAAATTAAACAACCCAACCCTTGTAACCCTCATTCAGATCTCAAAACCTACTCAACCTACCCAACCCTCGTAACCCTCATTCAGATCTCAAACCAACTCAACCCCTTGTAACCCTCATTCAGATCTCAAACCAACCCAACCCTTGTAACCCCAATTATCGACTCAAACCATCCCAACCCTCGTAACCCTCATTCCAGATCTCACAAACCAACCCAACCCTTGTAACCCTCAATTCAAAACTAAACCCAACCAAACCCTCGTAACCCTCACTCAGATCTCAAAAAACCCCAACCCAAAACCCCTGTAACCCTCATTCAGATCTCAAAAGATAACCAAACCAACCCACCCCTTGTAACCCTCTCATTCATATCTCCAACCAACCAACCCAACCCCTTGTAACCCTCACTCAGATTCAAACCAACCCAACCCTCCTCGTAACCCTCATTAAGATCTCAAACCCACCCAACCTTGTAACCCTCATTCAGATCTCAAACCATCCCAACCAACCCAACCCTCGTAACACCCATCAGAGGGTCTAGAGGTGATACTTGTGAGTTGAGATAGAGAGCGAATGTCCAGT